>APFE031468982.1:115821-135605 GCA_000404065.3 Pinus taeda | reverse complement strand
CTATTCAGTTCTCAATGAACTATGAAGATATGAAGATATGTCTCATGAACCAACCAAGCCCTGTTTATATAGGCTTTACCTATGGTCCTTACGTAGTTTGCTTAGGAAATAATAGCAAAATCATATGCTATTAATTCCAAACAGACCAAAATAACCAATGGTCCAACTACGCAATCCTTAAGGACACTAGTTCCTCAACCATGCAAAAGCTACTTACTAGAAATAGTCAAGTATCTGATAGTACACTGTTCCACATCTGATCTCAACTGGGTCTCTGACAAAAGTGGCATGCAACAGTTATCCATGAGTGAATCCTCAGCTATCTAAAATAATAGTTGTCACATGCATGCAAGCATTAACAAACTATATTTTATTATTTTAACAACTTGTTAAAATAATATAACTAGACTTGACTAGTTAGAACTAAGTCAACTGATTCTCTCATATAGAAATCATACTTTTCCTCAATTAGTGGAGGAATTAGGATAAATTCCTCATTCAGTGGTACAACTCATGGCATGCTCACAAAGACTTCAAATTCAAATTTCCTTAACTAATTAACTCAACTGAATTAATTAGTTAATATTTCCAACTGCTGTTAAGACCAAAATTAATTTTACTTCCTATAGATAGACTAGGGACTGTTATAAATAAGAAATGACCTAGAAATGCTATTTTTAGAACTTTCTATTTTTAGTAGTTTCACCTCTCACCCAAGGTGGCCAATGACCTCACTAGCCAAACTGCTATTTTTAGACATGCTATTGTTAGCAGGTCTATTTTTAGCACCTTCTAAATTTAACATTTCTTGTTGCACATCTTTCAACAAAACATAATACCTTGTTACAAAATTGTTCTCGCTATTGCTCACCAACATGGAGAAAACAACGTGAAGACTTTTTCATTACTAACGGATTCATGGAGAATTGATTTCCATTTGAAGATTCATATCCCTACTGCCAAAGCATTTTTCCAAGAGATCATTTTTTTTTCCATTGACAGATTGATGTTCACTTAGGAAACAACATCATAGCTGTTGTAACTTTATTTATTTATTTATTTACTGTTTTTAAATGAAGTGTTGTTTCTTTTCTTTTATTTCTCTTATGTTTTTGTGTTTCAGGTGTTGCTTCCTTCAAAGTTGTAGTTGACGTTTCGTTGGTGAATGCACAACTGTTGTTTAGTCAATTGAACAGCTTTTGTTCAGTAGAACGAAAAACTCTGATTTCTTTTGGGTGTGCTTATAATTGTTGTTCAATCAATTGAACAATTGTTGTTCAGTCAATTGAACAACTGTTGTTCAGTAAAGCGAACAACTTTGATTTATTTTTGGTGTGTTTATGCTTGTTGTTCAATCAATTGAACAACTACTGTTCAGTCAATTGAACAGGTGTTTTTAGTAGAATGAAAAAATCTGATTTATTTTTGATGTGTTTATAATTGTTGTTCAATCAATTGAACAATTGTTGTTAAGTTAATTGAACAAATATTGTTCGGTAGAACGAACAACTCTGATTTTTTTTGTGTATTTATAATTGTTGTTCAATCAATTGAACAATTGTTGTTCAGTCAATTGAACAATTACTATTTGGCAGAACGAACAACTCTGATTTCTTTTTGGTGTGTTTATAATTATTGTTCAATCAATTGAATAGTTGTTTTTTAGTCAATTGAATAGTTGTTGTTTGGTAGAATGAACATCTCTAATTTATTTTTGGCGTGTTTATAATTGTTGTTCAATCAATTGAACAATTGTTGTTCGGTAGAATGAATAACTCTAATTTATTTTTGGTGTGTTTATAATAGTTGTTCAATCAATTGAACAACTTATGTTCAGTCAATTGAACAGTTGTTGTTCGGTAGAACGAACAACTCTGATTTGTTTTTGGTGTGTTTATAATTGTTGTTCAATCAATTAAACAGCTGTTGTTCAGTCAATTGAACAACTATTGTTAAATCAATTGAACAGCTGTTGTTCAGTCAATTGAACATCTGTGGTTCGGTAGAACGAAGAACTCTGATTTCTTTTTGGTGTGTTTATAATTGTTGTTCAATCAATTGAACAGTTGTTGTTCAGTCAACTGAACAATTGTTGTTCGGTAGAAAGAACAACTCTGATTTGTTTTTGGTATGCTTATAATTATTGCTCAATCAATTGAACAATTGTTGTTCAGTCAATTGAAAATTTGTTGTTCGATAGAACGAATAACTCCGATTTCTTTTTGGTGTGTCAATAATTGTTGTTTAATCAATTGAACAACTATTGTTCATTCAATTGAACAGTTGTTGTTTAGTAGAACGAACATCGTTGATTTCTTTTTGACGTATTTATAATTGTTGTTCAATCAATTGAACAACTTTTGTTCAGCCAATTGAACAATTGTTGTTCCGTAGAATGAACAGCTGTGATTTCTTTTTCTTATGATCAAATAATTGTTGTTCCAATAACCACGCAATTTCCGTTCAATTTTAATCAAACAACCATTTTTCTCTCCTGTGCTTTCTTATCAAAACCATATTTTTGGATTGAGAATTTATACCCAAGGTAAAGGAAAAACATAAATATTAATACCATTATGACTTGTAATACCTTTGATGGTTATCTTTATTCTGAAACTGACCTGGTTTATCTATATAAGGACTCACTGAATATCTTCTCTTTGGACATATCATAAAATGATTCACTATCATAATACCATGTTGGTTTATCTTTCACACTTTCAATTGATAATTACTTTGGGTATGATGATATAGGGATAAAAGCATAGCTTTCATTAGCATTTTTTTACTTCTAACATCATTCCTAACTCTTAAGGAGTAAATGATCCTCCCTCCTTTTATAATAAAAATATGGAAATACAATACAAAAATTCTTAAAGAGGATAAGGGGTCTCATTACGAGTCAGCCTGCCATGATCATAAGGATGTAACAATTGACATTCCATTATGACCATCACACTAGGGTAATGGCCTTTTAGATAGTCAAAACTGTCAGAAGGATAGGAGATCTCATCACGAGGCAACCTGATCACTTTGTTATATCCTAGTGAATGACACTATGATTATCTTGTTACCATGCTAGCATAGTGATCTCTTTATAGTAATAAACAACCATCTAAATACTAAATAGAGGATTCTTGTTCATTTTTGGGTTAAAAAGCAACCCTGTCGAGGCTATGAATGCCTACTAGCAATAATGGCTTGGTTGTGGTATTGAAGTTCTATATTACATTACCAATTATTCTTTATCAAATTATTTCCTATTGATTCATTTCTAAAGGTGAATTTACCATTTGAACAATGTTTATAACTATATTAACCAATAGGCATGGTAAAATATACTTTTATATGAATTATATCAATATTGTTCGATCAATCAATACGAGTAGTCATTATCATCTATTGTTGGTCATTCTTTCGTCATATTTTTCCATCTAAGAAAACATCTTTTCACATAATGATCAATTCTCTGTTTTACTCCTTTTGTAGTCATTTCCCATCTTCGCAATTTGTACCACTCTAACCATTTTTTTGTCATATTTACGCTGCTCTGACTATCGCCTTGCCGCATTTATGAATCCCAAACATCCTTTCCCTTTTTCCTATGCTTTATGGTCGTGGACGCCTTTTCTCATTGGAGGGGGAAGGTCATGCACTATGATGATATGACAAGATATAATTACTAAACTTTGCCATAACTTGTTGATTTGATAAAATATTATTATTGCATTTATACAAAAGTTTTTTTTTTATTGAAATCTTTGCATGTGGCTTATCTGTTGCTGTTCAAAACTAAAATTATGTGTTACACAGTAATTTGTCACTGCCTTCACTCCCAGTCCTTCTACTGTGTCATGTGTTCAAGTCAAACATGCTCATTCTGAACAAATGATCTCTTATGCTGCCAATTGACCCACTTTTCCTAATTTTTCTGCTTCATCGCGACTATGGACTTAATATACGTGTTGAATGATGCTCATAAACAATGCAAACACGCTTCTAGCGTGTAAGTACATCTGTTTCCCATGACAATTCAATTTCATGCCTTGTTGCGAGGCTATTTGGTATCTTTAGTGATGATCTGACTGGCTACATTGCTTACTAGTGATGTCAGCGCTGGAGCTCAGTTATACACTCGTGATGATCCAGATTGGGTGAATTTGTTCCAACAGTCGACCTTCTGGATGACTCCAGATTTGGTTAGTGGCTTAGTTTGTATCACTCTTCCTTCCCTGGTATGGCAGTTCCGTCAATTTTGCTACCTTCCTTGGGGATAAGCTCTCTCTTCCACCTTTGATGGAGATTCCTTCTCCTATTTAAACACTCACCTTTGCTATGATTAACTAGTTGGTAAATTCTTGGATTGAGCAGTGCTGTTAGTGCTTTTGAGTTTGATAGATAGCTGGTGTGGGTCTGAACAAGTGTGAGAGTGTTGATAGCTTGTGGAAGGTTGTGAAGTGCCCTTGACTTTGTGTAAGATCTTATGAGTGAGAGAGAGGCTTTGTGTGTTGGGAGATCCATCTTCAAAGAGTGAATGCTTGAAGAACATGCTGGCTAGATTCCTCTAAAAAGGCTTGCGACGTTAAGACTTTGGTTGTAAGCTTGCTCTTATTTCATTATTAATGTAATCAATGATGTTTTCCTATGTCTTGTATGTAAATTTACTTGATAGCTCATGAATTCTTGACTTTGTGAGTAAATAGATCATTGTTTTTCTTCGGTTACGTGCTTTGTTGTATTTTCTTTGCATTGTTTCAGGTTGATCACTCGTTGAGGAGAAGGAAGCGAAAGTTAGAGCAGCGCAATGGAATTCCATCGACCACCGGTTGAGGTAGGCCTCCAACTATGACTGTTTAAGGAAAATTATTTTTGATCTGTCCTTGTTTGTGACTAGACCCACTCTAGGGCTAGAGGGGTTGCCTCTGTCCGAAGAGGGAACACTTTCCTGCATCACACTATGGATTCAAGAAAATTGTATGCAGAGTAGTGAATTGTTTACAAGAGAATAACAGGTTTGGGGGGAAACTCTATTCACAATGAGCCCACACTATTGCAACTAATAGAAGAGGATCGAGGAATTCTCAAACACGTCGGTTGGATACAATAGTTGGTCAAGTTGCAGGTATTTCGCAGTGATGTTGTGCTTGCATGGCTTCCACCTTTTGTATCACTTTCAACATCAACTCAGCCTACATCATTCTCAACAAATGTCAGTCCATACATGTCATTCCACATTTTTCCGGAGGTAAAACTTGAGGTAAAAGAGCATAAGTTTCTAAGTTATTAAAAATGTAGGAGAATTCCATGAAAATCCATTGAGCATTATTTATCATCATGCATTCCACATCTTTACCACTTCCCATTTTTCAAAGACATAGAAGTTTTCAGTTTGGGTAGTGTTACTTTCATTCATTTATTTATTATGACCATGTCATCATCCATTGATCTCCTTATTCATTTTGAAATCCTCCCTTATTCCATGTTGTTTTACACCAAGCATAGATTTCAACAACGATTGTAGAAACCACCTCAATTTGTTTTCTAGTATTGCATGAGGGCATGCTAATTCTCTAGTTTATGGAAGGAATTTATACATATGATGGATGTTTTCTACTTTATTTCTTATTTAAGGCATACAATTTCATTTTTATACAGTGTAAAAATTGATTTGAGTATATTTTTAAAACTATGGACTAAATTCTTATGATTTTTGGACAGCAAAGAGGTATCATTAAAATACAAAATCCAGAAAATTTCAAGTTAAATTATTTTGTAAAATTTCAAAAATCATGCACTGTCACCTACAACCGTTTTTCTTATATCTCATGATTCGTGCATCAAAACAATTTGATTTTTGGATTAGGGAAGCATTAATACAGTAGAAATATTCTTGCAAAATTTTAGCAAAATCTGGTTTGTAGTTCTCAGAAAATGGTTAATGAAGTTTGTCATTACTTATATCATATTTTGCTGCAACATCATATACATATAGTTGAAAGTCATTGCGAAAATTGTTACGCCTTCATAAACATTGCTAAAATTTAATATTCATTATTTGAGGAAGAAGTCATTTTTTCTATCAATTTTATGAGTTGGAATGAACATTTTTGTATTATAGCTTGGTTAATATAGAGGCTTTCGGTTGCACGAGGACATGCAACATATTCAGTTTGGGGGTATGTTGGGCCACTAACTTGTCATTATTATTATCACTTTTTAACTTTATTTAATCCATTTCTACCATTCTTTATCACATCATTTATCATAAGTTATCATATAATTCTATTTTATAACTTTTTATGCTTTTATGGATAAATACTAATTTTTCTCCTTTATTTTTAATATATTGAAGATTATTATGCATTATTTTTCCAATGATGGTTTATTGATGAATTTGTTATAACATCACTCATGATTTTAGCCTCCAAGGCCTTTTCCAGATTGCAAATTTGATTTCCAGCTCAATCAAATATTCCAACTCAAAAATTCTTCGGGATAAGAAATGACAGTTTTGTGTTGGACGTTTTGGACAAATGAAGATGAATATAGAAAATCCGATACATGGGTTTTCTGTAGACTGGACCAAGTCAGTTTCTTAAGGAGCATTTTCCCAAACTTCGGCTTGGATTGAGAGAAACACAAGGTTCTCTAAAGATGATTTTCTCAGATTTTCCATTGCGACCTTTTCCAAATTCTCCCAATTGCAATACAAGTTTCAACTTGTTCTAACTGAATCATGGTGGGAATATCTTTCAAGTCTGATCTTGTTTATTGATATTATGTAATCAATCCAAAATCATAATGGAAATAATTTTGTAATCAACTTTGTTGTAACTTCCCTTTGCTCTCTATGTATTTAAATGAAAACAAAGATCAAAGAGGGGATAATTAGGAGAGAGGAGATGTAAAATTATTAGATAGGATGTAGGAGATGAGATAAGGGATGAGAGATGAGAGATGAACAATTGTTGAACTGGAGGCAAAACTAAGAACTTCAATTTTATGTAATTATTTCTCTCATATGTTTTAATCAAGGAAGCTATTCATTAAGTTCTACATTTGTTATTTGTAATATGATCTGAGTTACTTCTCAAGGTAGAACTGAGTCTTGGGAAGTTGGGGCGACTACCTTGGACTATGTGCTACCTTGAGCATCTAAAGTAGTTTAATTTTGTGCTTGTTTATTTGAATTTCAATCATTGTTCTTTAAAGTAAATTTCCTTTTATTCAACGTAATTTGTTGGTTGCTGCATTTTCGAGATTTATTGTTTCCTGCAATTTCTAGATTTCATTTAGTTTACTGCTTTGGATTAACATTTGAATTATGTTGGGTGCAATACATTAAATTTCCAATCTAGTAATGTGTGGTTTAATTTAGCAATGATTCAAGTTGTGTGATTAGCATAATTGTTTTTCTTGTCATTTACTTTATTTTTTTTAATTTTAGGTTTATTATTCAAGTCTTACATTTTATTTCTTATTGAATGAGTTTGATAGTATAGAACAAAATCATATAGAATCAATGTTAGCTGTTGGTGTTTGTTATGCATATATTTTGTCAATTTCCTTGAAATAAAAATATGCTCCTCGGGTTGATAATTAATGTCCAGGTAATTAGTTGTTTTTATTAAGCAATTAATTTTCCCCAACAATATTTTGTGTCTATTTTTGGTAGTTTTTAACAGATGTTTTCTTCTTTTAGTATTTTTGTGGTGCTTGGTGGTTTAGCCATGGTTTTCTTATTCTGGTTTTAAAACTACAGTTCTATTCTAATCCAGAGTAAATGGATTGGTGGTTTATGGATATCGTGGTATATATATATATGTTTTTGGTTTTCCTAGTTTTGATTTTTAAGGTAAAACCTCTATGTTAATTTGTGTGTTTTCCGTTGCATATTTTTTATTTATTAAGAATCTACTTGCAACAATTAACCATATGATATATATATATAAAATCTCTGTTTATTTATTTATTTTCCTTTGACTCCTCTTTCTACATATGTTTTTTCAATAATTTTATTTCTCTTCATGAAGGAGAAATAAAATTATTAGAAAACAAAATAAAATAATATATAGATATATATGCTTAAAAAATAGTTGTTGTCTTATACAATGCACTCCCTCATCTCTCCACACGTCATACACTGACATCTTGATGCCCATGCAACTACTATACACAACTGCCACAACTGTCGTTAGTTCAATTATGTCGCCACCATCAACCATACCCTGCTACCATTTGGCTTGTTGTAACTTACCGTTAGCCATTTTTTACCAACTTGAGTGGCATCATCTGTGGGAATATTGTTTTCAAGGGAAGATTGTGATGGTTCAAGGAAAAACGAACCATACTTTCAAATGAGCCAATCGAGCCAAATTGTGCATAATAGTCACCTCCATTTGAACCACTCCACAATATTTCACATCAATTGTGATGGATAGAGAAAGGTTCACACCCAATAAATTCAGGTGGAAAATTAATATAAGCTTTTATGTTTATATTTAATCATATTAATTTGATGGATATAGCTACCATAGCCATCGCTACGCACTGTAAGCACATCAATTTTCACTGTCGTTGATATATCACAATTGTTCGTACAATATTTTTCTTACACAATTGTATGAAGAAATCAGAAATACTGACTTATTTGACCCACCCACACATTGATTTTTGTTATTGAAGCATGTAAGTTATCAAAGTTCACATTGATATGAAGAGTTGAGAGGTCTTTTTTTTATTTACTTGTTCTAGTAAAATTAGTTTATATATATAAATTTAAATCTATATATCTCTATAGAGAGAGATATATTATTATAAAAGAGTTCTAAAGTAAAAGAAAAATAGCAATTTAGAAAGACAAAAAGTGAAACATTCCAAGGTAATTAAAAACTTGTAAGTTCAACTCAAAATTAAAAGGAGGGGTACTTGAAAAATGATGGGAGGAATATTCTCTTATAAAGATGGCATGATCTCATGTTATGGATTATGTACATTGAAGGGTAATATTCAAGGAAAAGATATTAATATTGTTATTATCGAAAATTGTGAGGAAAATTACATTGATATCAATTTGGCAAATCGATTAAATATAATTGTGAATAAAAATGTCTCTTATTTCGAAGTTGAATACAAAATTAATAACTTGCAAGTAATACTTGATGATTATGAATACATATCTAAATTTGCTACCATAATTATGTGTAACAAAGAAATTTATATAATTCTCAGTTTACCTTGGTTAAAAGAACTAGGTACGAAGAATTTTTAAACTTGGAGAATTTTTTTTTTTATGTTTCCCTATCAGAAGAAAATGGTGACATTCTAGGAAATGACAATGAAATTAGAATCAATAAAACATTCGTCGGAAAACAAAAAAGATACTTCCAAACAAATGCTTGAAGAGAATTAAAAAACAATATCAAAGATGCAGAAAGAACCCTAAGAAATTATCTCCAATAAAAATGAAGAAATTTGTTATTTAATTTCATAGTAAAAAATTAATTGCACCACTCAAGAAGTGT
Organism: Pinus taeda; assembly: GCA_000404065.3. Taxonomy (NCBI): domain Eukaryota; kingdom Viridiplantae; phylum Streptophyta; class Pinopsida; order Pinales; family Pinaceae; genus Pinus; species Pinus taeda. Next base: position 126,081 of record APFE031468982.1, on the reverse strand, counting down.
AAAACTATGAAGCACAAACTAGAACAAGAAAATGAAGCTCTCGAGAAGAAACTCAATGGAAGCTTATTGGAGACTCAAGAAAAAGGAACAAATATTGATCTTGATAGTATCATGATTCAGAAAGATTACGATCCAATTAAAGTAAATATATACTTCAATGTTGTAAAATAAATGGCGAAAATTCTAAGTGAAGATTCCATATTAATCTCAACAACATCAATACCTGAAGCAAATAAGGAAATCACCACGAGCATGACAAGGGAAAAACATGGTACAAAAATACCTTACCCACATCCTCATCATAAAATGAGATACCTTAATCAATCAATGTATTAACATCATATAATATAGAAACAACAAACTTATGCTTTGAATAATGTATATAACAACACAGTTCATTCTTATGATAGCAATTCATCTGAGTTATCCAATAACCACAAGGTTCCATAGAAGATTGATGGGATGGTTAGATCATTGTATAATGCAAAAATTTTGTACTACATTTAGAAGTTAATATCCTCTTGTATCATTGAAGACAACAATTTTGAAAATTGAGAAAGACAAGAAGACATTACAAGACAAAAAAATGATAGAATACATTTCCATCAATAAGCTTTGAGGACAAAGCTTGTCTAAAGGTGAAGGAAATGTTATGAACATAATATATTTATTAATAATTAATATATTGAATAAACATGTCATAAAGGACATGACTATTTGTGAATGGGTACCTTGTCTAGTAAATAAACATGGCTCTCATTTGTAACCAATCATATATTTTGTACATTTGAACATTCTTATATATAAATACTACTTGTCCTATAATGGATATGTACATTCAAGATTATTATATATAAATACTACTTATCCTATAATGGATATGTACATTCAACATTCTTATATATAAATACTACTTGTCCTATAATGGATATTTACATATTCTAGATATTTTAAATGTTCATGACTATAACTCGCCTTGATTTAGTGCACCGTTTTAAGTGTCCCTGTCGATGCCACTTGTTTCCCCACACCAACATCACCCCCCCTACCAATTCCACTTGTGCCCCTCAACTCCCTCTCCCCTCGCTAATGCCAATGCCAATTTGTTCCTCGTCGATAGATTTAAATATTAGTTTTTTTTGGTTAGGTAAATACATAGATTTAATTATAGGAATACAATATTTAATTTATTTAAATACTTAATTTATTAGTAATTATATTTATAATTATTAATTACTAGTAATTAATTATTAATCTAATAAAAAAATTATAATTAATAATAAATATTTATTAATACAAAAAATTATTATATCTTGAAGAAGTCAAGATAGATCTATAAACATCATCGGCTACCCAAATGATGATGATGAGTGAATTAAACAAGATATTGGATGAATTTGAAAAGAAACTTAACCGGAATGACAAAAGATATGTGGAGCTATAAATTAAACAAAAGGAGTTAGAAGATCATCTCAACTAAAAGTATGATGCCATTCACAAGGAGCAAGCAAGCCTACAAAAATTGGTTAATCAAAACATTAACAAACGAATAATAATCACAATCAAGTGATGAATGCTTTAAACCAACTCATGCAATCAAGAAATGACACCACTACCCAAGAACAACACTCTTCAAATACATCAAACTTGGAAAGCCCACTAGCACGTTCCCAAGTCTCATTCATCTTCCATACCAGATCCATAAATCAATATACCAAACCCTCATAATATAATGATTCCTAACCAACTTCCACCATACCCCAACTAGTCAATTATCACATACCAACAAAGGGAAAAGCTTGAATTGTCAAAATTTGACAATAATGAGAAGCACGGTGTGACATGGTTCAACAAAGCAGAGGAGTATTTTGAAATTTAAAATATTTATAGCGATGATGAAAAAATTAAGCATACATCTAAGCAAATTGAAGGCTATGCATATAACTGGTATATGTGGTGGAAGAAGTCAACAATTGCAACCATTTAAAATAAATTCAAAGATGAATTATTTAAATGATTCTAGGGTATCAAGGAAGAAGAATTCTTCACAGAACTCACCAAACTACAATATAAAATATGTGTGGATGAGCACACCCGAGAATGGGAAACACTAGCTACAATAATACCTAGATTATCAACATAATATGTTATTCAATCATATATTAATAGACTAAACCATACCTCTAAAATTCACTTAAGCTTCATGATATTACAACTATGGAAGAAGCAATTTGTAAAAGTAACTGAGAAAAAATTTGAATCATCACCATTGATAAGATTTGATGAAGTTTACTCAAGACAAAAGCTCATATAACCTACAAATACAAAAAAATTGAAATATCATCCACCTCATTTAAGAGAAGATAGAAATATTACTTTAGAAGTTCAAGGACTAAAGGAAGGAAAGTGTAAATACCGTGGAGAAAAATGGGACTACAAACACAAATGTATTAAAAAAAACAACACCAAGAACCTATATACTGTTAGAGATATTGAGGAGGAGGGTGGATCAATATTTCTTTCCCAATCAATTTTTAATGAACTTATGCTTTTAATTTCAAATTTATCTTGAACTATTATTTCATTAGCATCACATTATGTTGTAGATCTATGCATATTCAGTCACCATGAGCAACATCAACATAAGATTAGATAAACCATAAAAAATACAACACATCATCAACACATAGGGACATTGAATTTTTAGGTGGAAACCCAAAATGGGAGAAAACCACCATTTTTGTCGTATTTGTCTTCTTTCTTATTATAAAGAAAATATTTTATTACATCTTGCATTGGAGAAGACTCTTACGAGCGTGTAGTCTCCCACTTGATGTAGGCTACCACCTCCTCTTTTCTTCAACTCCAACTGGAAGGAAGTTACTACTCCTTGGTCAAATTTACTAGCTCCTATTGGAAGGAATCTGCTGCTCCCTCACTGATGGCTCCAACCCTCAGTACCTTTGTGGACCATGTTTCAAAATTTTCATACTATATCCACTTAACTCAACCACACCTCGAAACCTGCAATCCACATTTCATCCAATTTTCAAAATGGACCCACATAAACCATTATGCTCAATCACTGAATAATTTAATACCAAGATACCAATAACATCTTTCAAACAAATCATTGATCAAACAAATATACTCAATATACGATCAAGCCCAAGTTTATCAATTATGTCAAATACCAAACCAAAACTTGTCAAATACCAAGTCAATCTCTTTGCTCATCAACACTGACAAATACTAAGCCAATACTCATCTATCATCATCATACACATTAATCCATTCAATTATCAACAAGAACAAGACCCTTTCTAAATATGCAACAACATTATCAAGCCTTTCTCAGAATACAAATAGTAGAACGCCCTATGATCAAATGAATATCCAACTCCTACAACTAGATATCAAATACCAAGCCATACACTATATTCAAATCAACTATCAACATACTCAACAAGATATTCTTGAAAATCAACAACAGATACATCATTATTAATCATCCATCACATTCATTGTATAAGGAAACCTATCATAAATTCCTCAATAATGTCAGGCCTTCTATGTAGCATTTACAATTTCTAAATGTGCAACAATATCTAACCATTAACTAAAGAAACCATAATTCAATATTTGTAATCAAATAATGTCATTGAGACATCTCGTTACTCCTAAATACTTAGATTCAATCAACCAAGAACCACTATCAAGTAATTCAACCTATTGAAGCGATATATGAAGATTTAAGCCAAAAAAACTTAAGTCAATGACAAATAGAAACAAACACCTTGAACTTGGTTCATAACTTTTTAGACCCTGTGATCATTATTTTTAGCAAACTTATTATCAATATATTCCATATATATCTCTTCAAATCATATCTTTGCTCAATACAAATAGTAGCAGTGTCATCAAATTCTATCCACTATGAGAAAACAATCAAACAACATCATCTTACGCAAGTGTCACAATACTAAAGATGTCTCAAGCATCCAATACACAATTTTTGCAAGGTAAAAATAAGACAAACAACAATATCATAAGATATGTCCCTAAGCAATCAACCTCTTTATTAAGAAACTCAAACATTAGTGGGCAATAAACATATGAACATTTGTCATTTTATATCTTTGTCACACTAATCCTACATACACTTTGTCACGGATCTCTACATCTTGCATTCATCCTATTGGTTCCTAATAGCAATGAGACACAATACTTATGTCATAGCAAGAAAGAAAGATGAAAATCAATCAACTCAAACCATTTATATCTCTTCACATAAGAAAAAAATGAAATATTTTCCTCACACTAACACATTGTCCTTAAGACAATAAGATTTCCATATACACTAATATTTGCATAAAATAAAATTTTTGCCTCTACAGTGCACATACTGAAGGATATTTCTTGTATACTTTAACCAAAACAATATGACAGAGAGTGCATATAAAGGAAACAAAGATATTTCCACTAATATCCTTCAGATCATAGATCTAATGAAACCATTGATCTTGCATTTGGTATACATAGTGTTAGCAACTTAGAACATTAATTAGCAGATTCATTTGCCCACCAATACACCTGCAGTAAGAAACTCAAACAAGCATATCCATTAGACCTCCAATATATTTCCAGATCTCTCAAATTTTAGATCCAAATCACAAAAGAAACTCATCGAATTCACACAAAACTAATTCATCACCTTTTATTTTTAGCCTTTGTGCCTTGCCAATACCATAGGAAAATACCTTGAATTTGTTGATGGGAAACTTTGATAGAATCAAATAGATGTTGCTAAACCTTTTGTAAGAAAATATCTTGGTAAATCCATGGTTTAGCCCCAATTTTTTATTTTTTTGCACTTACAGGCAGTAACACTCTCCTCCCTTTTGGGAAAAATATTTATATTAAGAGGTAACGTAGGCCTCATTAACAAAACCCAAGTTACTAATGAAGGTTTCCTTCAAGTAATCCGAGTTACCTTGATTTTAACCCCTTTCTTGCTTCTGATTAGCTCCAAACTTATGGGAAACTTTCTCCAAAACCTGTATGACCTGTCAAACCATTGAAAATTATAAATAACATCACATCAGCCTTAACAACCTCTATAATCATAAAAAAATCCTTCCTCAATCAACAATATTCATCACTTTCAAGCCTTGTTCATCTTCCTACAACTGTTCCAGACCCTATTCAACCTCATGCACTTCCTCTATAATCATCAAGACTCATGTAATCACCTTTCCAATCATTAGTAAACGTCCTCCATCCATGACCTAGATAGGCACATCAATTCCGCACTCAAACATGATGACATATTGTCACATAATGTAACAAGAAAATGATGGCATGTGACAAAAGTGTGACAAAACCATGATGACATTAGTGACTAGATGACATCCAGGTTGACATCAAGGACAACACATTAACCATAATGCCAAAATATACATGTGAAGAAAAAAATTATTCAGATAGTGAAGATTCAGATGAGAATCCAAAAAAAAAAATCTTTATATTTTGAAAATGAAGAAGCATCACAAATATCACTTGCAACTATCATAGGGATAAGCCAACCACAAATATTAAAACTAAGGACGTATCAAAAGAATAATGTAATGGTATTAATAGATACTAGAAGTACCCATAATTTCATTGGCATGAACCTTGAAAAAAGACTAAATCTTTTCATCTATTGATGCCCAATATGAAAGTCATGGTAGCAGATGGAAAGAAGATTGAAAATGTGGGGAAGTGTCACAAGGTTAAAAAACAAATTCAAAACTACAATTTGGAGTCTTATTTTTACATTGTGCCTCTCAGAGGAGTTGATGTAGTCCTAGGAATACAATGGCTACAACAATTAGGCACTTATTCTACCAATCATCGAGATCACTTTATTAAGTTCAAATGATAAGGAAAAAGGTACAAATCATTTGGATTCCAACCACCCCATAATCAAATTGTATCTTCTCAGTAGATGATGAGGTTAAGTAGGAAAGGGGCACCAACCTATATGATCTTATGTCATTAGATGGAATTGTTGTACATAGAAGTACTTAGTTATGAACAAACCAGGATTCAAAAATTAATTAAAAAACACAAGATGGTGTTCCAAGATCTTCCCTTGCAAATTCTTCCTGAAAGGGAAATCAAGCACATAATTGAAGTCAAATAAAGGTCAAACCCTATCAACATTAAGCCATATAGATATCCACATCATCATAAAACTGAAATTGAAAGAATAGTCCAAGACCTATTAAAATGTGGTATTATTACAAAAAGTAGAAGTCGTTATGTTTCTCCTATGATTCTAGTTTGGAATAAAGATGGATTGTTCAAACTATGCACAAATGACAGAGGAATGAACAAGATCACAATTAATACCAAGTTCCTTATTCCCTTCATAGATGAAATGTTAGACGAACTTCATGGAGCGAGATATTTTTCAAACTTATACTTGAGATTTGAATACTACTAAAACCTAGTAATATTAGAGGATACTGCAAAAACTACCTTTCAAACTCATGAAGGTCATTATGAGTTTAAAGTAATGTATTTTGGTTTAACTAATGTTCCAACGAATTTCCATGCCACTATGAAAGAGGTATTCTGACCATACTTACGGAAGTTTGTGCTAGTTTTTTTTATGATATTCTTGTATATAGTAAAACATAGAGGAACATCTATAACATCTGGAACAAGTTCTTTATTCACTAGAAAAAAAATAAAGTTTGTGTAGAGATATTCAAATGCACCTTTAGAAAAGAAGAAGCAGAGTACCTTGGACGCATAATATCCAAATAAGGAGTAAAGTTAGATCCCAATAATATCAAGGAAATTAACAATGGCCTAAACTTGTTAACATCTCAAAATTAAGAATATTTTTACGGTTAACTGGATAGTACCAAAACTTTATTCAAAATTATGCCCACATAGCTACTCCTTTGGCGAATATTTTAAAGAAAATTTGTTCCTATGGGATGATCAAGCATAGAAATGTTTTGAAATATTAAACAAAATCTTGTCAACAACATTGGTATTATCAACTCCCTATTTTTCAAAACCTTTTGTAATTGAATGTGATGCTTCTAGGTTTGGAATAGGAGCCATATTATTGCAATATGGCCATCCCAAAAATTTTGAGGGGAGGAAGATAAGTAGAAGGGAGTGCTTGAAATCAACATATAATAAAGAGATGCTTGCTATTGTGCATTCCCTAACCAAATTCTAGGAATAAATTTATTAATACATACTGATCATAATAGCCTTCAGTACCTTCTACAACAAAAATGGTTGGAGAAAAAGCTACCTTTGATTTATAAATTCTACATAATAAGGGTAAATAAAATGTCACATCTTATTCTCTCTCTTGAAAGGACAAATATCCATTATTATTTGCAATCTCAACTATATTTCCAAAATGGGTAGATGGAATTGGAAGTGAGTACACAAAGAATCTAGAAACATGTACCTAATCAATAGTCCTATTCATAACTCAAAATTTGAATGGAAAAATGACATCCTTTGGTATAAAGGATGGATCTCTTTAAGTCCAACTTCAAAATTCAAATCTAATGTTCTTAAGGAGTGCCATGAAATACCAACAACTGGACATATAGGATTTTGCAAAACCTACTATAATGCATGTCAATCATATTTTTGGAAATGCATGTACAAGAAAATTAAAATATATATCACTAAATTCCATCAATGCTAAATAAACAAAAATTAAAATAGTATGACACCAGGATTGCTCCATCCCCTACATATTCCAAACTAGAAATGGGAAGAAATAATGATTGAGTTCATTGATGGGATACCATGTTAAAAAGGAAGGGAAAAATCCTTGTGGTGTTATATAGACACTAAATACACACATTTCATTGGCATAAAGAGATCAAACTAAATGAAACAAGTTTCTGAAATATTTTGCAAGAATATTTACAAATTGCATAGGTTTCCAAAGATCATTATTAGCGACAAAGGCACCGAATTTAAAGGAAACTTTTGGAAGGAGTTTTTCAAAAAACTGGGGATATCCCTCAACATGAGCTCAACCTACCACCCCCAAGCATGTAGCTAAACTAAAATTGTGAATAAATGTTTGAAAGCATATCTTTATTTTTTTATAACACAAGCAAAACAAATGGTTCAAATGGTTACATTTGGTAGAATGGTGGTACGATTCCACTTCTCATACTTCAAAAAAAATGTAATTTCAAGATATCTATGGTTATGAATCCCCTAAATGGATAGACTTAGCGATAAATGATTTACAAATTCCAGTGGTAAATGGTCAATTGGAGGAGAATAAAAAGGTTGTTGAAACACTAAAAGAAAACCTAAATACACAAGAAACCATATGAAGCAACAAGTTGGCCAAGGTAGGTAAGAAACATAATCTAATAAAGGAGATTAATAAGAATATGTGAAGCTTCAACCTTACAAATAGTTATCATTAAAATAATAGAAAAAAACAAGTTATCCCCTAAGTTCTATGGGCCTTACCAAGTTGTTAAGAAAATCATTCATACAACTTACATTTTAAAATTACCTGAAAAAAGTTGTATCCATAACATTTTCCATGTTTCCCATCTAAAAAGGGTGCTAGGGAAACATCAAACAACACAAACAACACTTCATACATTGGATGACGAGGGAGAAGGTGTATCAGAACCATATGTTATCATTTCCACAAGAGAAAAGTAATTATGTTCCTGAATAATTAAAGAACCTCATTAAGTGGAAGATCTTAACAAACGAGGATGCTTCTTGGGAGATAGACTATTTTTGTCAACAACATCTCTTGTTATCTATCCTTTGTGGACAAAGTACTTCTTTTGAGAGGAAGACAATGCTATGTATAAAAAACAAAATAAATATAATTATATATTAATTATATAAAGTGGCACAATCAAAGATCATGAACCCTCATGAAAAGACACCCAAGGCTATATTTAAGCCATGGCTTTCATTATAAAAAAAAAGAATTCATTCATCTATCAATTATTAGTAAATCTATATAAATAAATTTATGTTTATTTCACATTCAATTTTTGGTTTAACACAAGGGGGTTTGGTTTGGACCTATGGTATACCCTGTTATAGTGGGATATTTGTGAAATCTATTTTTTTATGTGAAATGAAATAATGAGTAGTTCAAAGATAGAGATTGAGATATTCAATGGGAAGAGTTTTTATTTTTGGAAGCTCAAAATGGAAGATCCGTTGCTGGAAAATAATTAGCAGATCACTATGGATCTGGGTATTGCACCACCATGGACGTCAATTGAAGGCTAGACTAAGTTGGACTCAAAGGAAAAGAGCACAATATGGTTGTGTCTCTTAGATTTAGTATTGTTGAATATTTCAAGAGAAGCTACAATGAAGGAATTGTGGAACAAGTTAGGGACTTTGTATCAATATAAGTCCTTCGTGTGACAAATTGTTCTTGCAAAAAAAATTTATAACTTCAAGATGAAGGATGGAGACTTGGTGATAGAGTATCTAAACACCTTCAATATTGTGGTGAGTCAACTATTATTTATTGATATTAAGATTTTGTATGAAGAGAATGTTGGAAAATAAAAAAAGGCAGTAAATATTTTCTTGATCTTGATAATTACTTATGATGTTTCTTATTATTGCAATTCTTTATATCTTGTTTTTTAGTTCATCAAGCAATTACCAAAAGCAACATCACATAAAAAAATGGACATGGGATGTAGTCACATGCTAGGGGAAAACCCAGTTAAATTAATTCCTCATTTCAATAGTATTATTTGAGACTCTTCACCCTAGAGCTTGACCAGACCTTCCCTCCACACCAAGTCATCCTCCAGACGATTGACCTCTTCCCAGCAACTTCGACCATGCAACAAATGTAACAACACAAGTAAAACTAAAATTAATGTCAAAAGTAAAACAATTCTTTCAATGAAATTATACCTGTACTTTCCGGTTGTGAAGTGACCATAAGATTTTGGGGACAACTCTCCTCCCAACTGTAGGCTCAATTGTACAAGATTCTGCTACAACTGGCCACCCCCCGAGCCCTCAATAAACGACTACTGCCAGTATTCCTAAGTCTTAGTACACCATTCTCCCAAGAGAATGAAAGATAGAACCTTAGATTGATCGAACCCCTCCCATCCTCCTCATCATTCATTAAATAGAACAAAACATTGGAAGGGGAACCACATGCACACCCTCCATGTGTCTGCATGCTACTTTTTCTTTACTTTCCTT
>APFE031468982.1:54801-112622 GCA_000404065.3 Pinus taeda | reverse complement strand
TGTCTCTGGGACGTCATAGGTAAGCCTCCAACAAAATCCATCGAAACAATCTCCCACTTAGTTTCTGGTATATCATGGGGTTGTAAAAGTCCGGCCGGGTGATGATGTTCAGCTTTAACCTGTTGACATTCTAAACATCGAGCCACAAACATTGTTATATCCTTTTTCATTCCTGTCCAGAAAAATAGTTGTTTTAAGTGTGCATACATTTTCTAGACTCCTGGATGCGCAACGTATGGAGCTTGATGGGCTTCCTTCATTATTAAATTTCGAAGATCAGCATCTTCTGGGACATAAATCCTATCCTTATATCGTAGCAATCCATTATTTTCTAAGGTGTATTCCTCCCACTTGGTTTCCATAGGTAGCTCTTCTTGTAAGGCAAATTTTATTTTCTGGTAATGTGGGTCCCTTACTAAATGATTTAGAATCCGGCTCCTCAAGTCTATTTTTAATGTCGTCATTGAATGAAGTCTAGGTCTCCTGCTTAAAGCATCTGCTACTTTGTTCTCTTTTCCCTTAATATAGGATATTTTGAAGTCATAATCACTAAATAGCTCACTCCAGCGTCGCTGTCGAGCATTGAGGTCCTTTTGTGTGAATATATACTCAAGACTTTTATGATCAGTTCGTAACTCAAATTGACGCCCCATTAGATAATGTCTCCACAATTTCAAGGCCATTACAACCGCTGCTAATTCTAGATCATGAGTTGCATAGTTGATTTCATGGCCCTTAAGTTTTCGAGAAGCATAAGCGATAACTCCTTCATCTTGCATCAAGACTACACCTATTCCTTCTTCTGATGCATCAGTGCATACAAGAAAGTCCTTGTCCATGTTAGGTACCTTTAATATTGGGGCCGTTGTGAGTCGATGTTTTAGCTCCTTAAATGCTTTCTCACACTCACTTGTCCATTCAAACTTAACCCCTTTCTTTTGAAGGTGGGTGATGGGATTAGATATTTGCGAGAACCTTTCTACAAACCTTCTATAATAGCCTGCTAATCCCATAAAGCGGCGTACTTCTTTGACATTCCGAGGAGTGGGCCAAGTCATTATAGTTTCAACCTTACTGTAATCCACTGCAATGCCCTTCCCACTAATGGTATGGCCTAGATATTGAATTTCTCTCTCAAAGAAGGAACATTTAGAAAGTTTTCCATAGAGCTTATTTTCTCTAAGGCATTGTAGTACCAACCTCAAGTGTTCTAGATGCTCTTTCTCATTACGGGAATAAATGAGGATGTCATCCAAGAATACTTGGACGAAGCGGTCCAGATATTTTCGGAAGACACTATTCATCAAGTTCATGAAGGCTGTTGGGGCATTAGTCAAACCAAATGGCACAACAATAAACTCATAGTGTCCATAGCGTGTTCTGAACGTCGTTTTAGGTATGTCTTCCTCCTTGATTCTTAGTTGATGATAGCCTGACCGTAAGTCTATCTTGGAGAATATTGAAGCTCCTTTTAGTTGGTCAAAGAGGTCATCGATTCGAGGCATTCGGTACCTGTTTCGGATGGTGGCCTTGTTTAGATCTCGATAATCAATACATAACCTAAGATTTCCATCCTTCTTCTTTACAAAAACTACTGGTGCACCCCAAGGTGACACACTGGGTCTTATAAAACCTTGGTCAAGAAGTTCTTTGAGTTGTATACTCAATTCATTAAGCTCTGGAACAGTCATTCGATAAGGTGCTTTAGATATGGGTTCCACTTCTGGTTTCAAGGTTATGGAGAAATCAATTTCTCGAACTGGATGCAAACCTGGTAATTCTGGAGGAAATACATCCACAAATTCGGAAAGTAGTGGGTGCAATTTATCCGAGGACTTCTCATTGGTAGGAACCATTTCCACCACATAAATCTTGCACCCTTTCCGCATACACTTATTAACTTTCTTGGCTGATATGAGGCGTAATGTAACATCATGTCTAATCCCTTTTATCACCTTGGTTTCTCCTTGGTCATTTCTTATGAGGACTGTTTTATTATAACAATCCAATATAGCTTTATGGGATTCAAGCCAATCCATTCCCACGATTAAGTCATACGTTTCGAGGGTTGTATTGTATAGATTCATCTTGGTATCATACCCCCCAATGTTAACACTACAATCTCTTACCATTGACTCTACTGATTGTTGAGAGCTTGATGCCATTTCTACCATTCTAAAGTTACTTTGCTCATGAGCTGTCAATCCACATCTAAGTATTGTTGAAGGTGAAATACAACTATCAGTAGCACCTGAATCAATTAACACAGATAGAGGGATGTTATTGATCATACCTGTAGATTCTACTACAGTGGCTTGGTGCTCAGCCTGGCGATGGTTTATAGCTGCATGAATTCGATGTGGGTTTTGTGGTCTTCCTCCTTTTGCTTTGTATTCCTATTTTTTAATCCCTGCTTGATAACTTGGACAATATTGTCTATAATGTTGACCTTTACAATGCCAACATTATACTTGTGCCTGCTTCAAATGTTGTACTCGTCCTTGGTCACCGAATCTTCTATTCCTCCCATTAATCAAGGAGGGTTGACCTTTATGACCTCTTGGAGGTGGTTGAGAATTGGCGCTAGCAATCCGAGAAATAGTGCTTTGTCTTCCTTGGAATCTATATGGCTGCCCCCCTGGTTTATTTAGCCTCATTGTGGAATGCTCCTTTCCTGAATTTCCATCAACTATCATTTGTTTCTTCATATTGATTTTCCTTAAAACTTGTTTGGCCAAACTGGTGGTTGTTGCCATAGTGGTGGGTTTCCACATGGCGACTTCTGCTCAGACTAAGGGGTCAAGTCCATGTAAAAATCTTTCACCTTGACGTCTATCATCAGCCATATAGTCCATGTGATGGACCAACGAATAAAACTCAACTTCATAGTCCTCGATAGATCTACCATTTTGTCGTACTTCATGAAAGGCTCCTACTTGTTGGTGTTTATACTCCTCTGATAGGTACCTAGTTCGGAAGGCTTCCTCAAACATTTCCCAAGTAACTTGTACTGGTGTAACTTGCATCTTCGTTTCTTCATTTATCCACCATAATAAGGCATCTCCTTTTAGTAGACTCATTGATATCCGGGCTTTTTTCGTAGAATTGTATGCCTTAAAACTAAGTGCTCTTTTGACAGCCATTACCCAGGCTTCTGCTTTAGAACCCCCTTCTAGACCCGTAAACTCTGGTAATTTGGATTTTTAGACTTCTTTCATAATATCAAGTGTTACTTGTCTATCTTTGATATTGAGTTGAGAATTTAAGTCTTGTCTCTGTTTCTGTTCCACCTCCTTTTGCACATTTCCTAGATCATGCCCTTGGCTTGAGACCCAAGCCTTAAAGATATTGGTCATTTCTCCAAGAGAATGTAATATAGCTTGCTCAGCTGGGGTTCCTATCTCGGAAGTGGTGGGAGGTGGTGTTTCTACTCCAAGGTTGTTTTGGTTTTGTCTTCGACGTTTAGGAGCCATGATCTACCCTGTAATTACAGTGGATTTATCCATTACTTTTATGCCAAAAGTTATAACAAATTTAGTTACAAGTGAAGCATAATTTAATGACGAATTTCGAAAGTATATATATGAAAACAGTTTAAGTATACGAAAGATTCTATCAATCATCGGAGATGTGGTTCAATATCCACCAAAAGTCGAAGAAAGTGCTTCGAGTCTCGTGTGATAAATATGAATCTTTTTTTTTGTTTCTATTACTATAGATTAACAATCAGTCATATGAGAAAAGTAAACAAAAATGACAATTGTCCTTTTTAATCACAAATTCAGTTACTATTTTCATGTCATGTGTTAAAAAGAAAAGAAAATACGGTTAATTTTGTCATGGTAAGTAAAAAGTTTGTATGGATTGTTTATTCAGTAAAATTAATATGATATATGGTGAAGTAATATTAATATATATGTCATAAAATTTATGAATCAAGCATAAAAATATTCCACACCATAAAGAAAAGACACTGCCACCCGACCCAGAACTGGATCGGATGATGGGGAAGGTTATTCCTCCCCAACACAAAAAAAAATAATCATTTTATTAATTATATGGTCTGCCTGCAAGCGCACCCACGAAGGCAACACCATTTCAAATCCTGTAAATTACAATACAATTAGGCATAGAATTGCCTGCCTAAGATAGAAAATTGTAAACTTGTCGAGAAATCTGCCCATACTGATCAACCTCATATCATGGTTTGAAACATTCAGACACCTGCAATATCGCAATATACACTTACAAATTTCCTCCCGAATGATGCTAGTTTTCGAAAATATGAAGAATGGCAGGACAATCGATGGAGTGTACACATTATAGTCCGTTGTCAGCAAGGAGAGAGTCTCCTCAGTTCTCGTTTGTCAAAATATCAAAATATCAAAATATCAAAATGTCAAAATATCGAAACATGGATTCTTGCAGTGGATTAATGATAATCCTTAAAGCAAAAACCATTTAGTACATTAATATCATCAATTATCTATCTAGCGAGAAAAATAGATTAAACCCCAACCATTCATTTCTTTCACACATATAGAGAGCTTAATGAAAAGGTGGATGACTCGTCTAACTATACCATGACTATCCCTGATGGAATCATTCAATATTTTTTTTTCGGTGTTATTAGATGGAATATAAAATAAAAAAAAATAAAAGTTTAAAGTAAACTAGAATTGATTAAAGGATACAAAAATCAGAACTATAACTATTACATGAATGATTAAAACGTAAAAGTTAAGTAGGAATTAAAAGAAAAGGTTTCGTATAAAAAGCAAATAGTATAAAGCAATAAAACTTTCCCATTCACCTGACCAGTAGAGTGGAAAGAAAGCGCAAAGATAGAAGACATGAATGAGAACCGAATCTCCGTTAGTACAACAGTGTGATATGGATCTGTTCTATAGGTTGTACGTCAAAGTCAAGATTTTATGGTATATATAGTATACTTTAAAATATATGATATTTCCATAAAGGATGATAGTTGTGAAAAAGTTTATTGTGTTGTTTTTTTCATATAGAGGCATGTAAAACAAAATAGTTTTACAAAACATAGATTTTACAGCATTGTGATATATCTGAAATCTTTCGTCAAAGAATCTTTCCACGAGTAAACATAGAAACATCCGTAAAACAACGCATGTATTTTGTTATGTAGGTGCCTCATTTGAAGCATTCAAATTTCAATTCAATGAAAAAGCCTAGAAAGCGATATTGAAGACATTTCAATACCCACACATGCTCATTTAGCAGAAGCACAATGAATCTGTGTGAAAATTTCAATGCAATACGTAAACACAAAAACATCAGTAAAAACTGTGCATGCGTTTCACTATCTAGGTTAATCTTTTAAATCATTCAAACTTTTCATACAATACATGTACACGAAAAGCGATATTGAAATAGAATTCAACACTAAATATGTTTCAGTATTCATGGCAGAATGACTTAATACAAAGAAATATCTAGGCCTTCTTGAAAAATTAGTTCACTGCACCATTTTAGTATCATGTAAGCTTTCATCATTATTTTTAAAATTAATACCATTCTTTTTTTTTTCGCTAACTTGGTTAAATTCAAGTTTGGGATGGAACCACTAATTAAGATGCTATCATCAGAATTATGCTAAACGCTAATTTAATTATCTAAAAATAACTTCCATGATTAATTACCTCAATAGATTTACATAAAACTGTGTAGAAACTAAACAAGCTTATTTACGCCTCAAGACTAATAAGCATATTCTTTACTCAATTTTAATTTTTAAATAATAAAACTATTGCCATGCATAGTGGATTTGTATACTAAAAATTTGTATTGCCATGGTACTACATTATGATAAGACAAGAATGAAGTCGGGTTGTTTCTTGTCAACTATCTAATCTGTTGCAACAAAACCTTAGCTTCTTATCACTAAACAAGGAAAATAAAACACGCACAATAGTACCCCCATCGATACTCTGTAATGGAAAACTATTGGAATCAATTTTCTGCACAGCGATATAGATGAATCATTGACTTATCGAAATTTTAGAAAGCAATTTCCAACATTTCTTCCCATTTTCTAACATTTCTTTCCGCTTTCCGTATATCAACTATTTTATATTCCCGAAACAGTGAGATAATGTAAATGCTGCCACAAGAAACAACGAGATAGTATAAATCTGTTGCTGCTCAGGTAGGGCGACGCATGACAACGCATGGCGGTAGACTGCCGCGTGAATGGTTCTCTATGGTCTCGGCAGTGAACGGAAAAGAAAAAGAAATTTCTCTTTTTAAGTAATATTAACTAAGGATGATAATTAATATACAAGTAGTTGGGTAATGAAAAAGGCATAAAATAACTGATATTAAGACGTTTCATAAAATAACCCTAACCCAATATGCAGAATAGGTATAATTAATATAGAATTGAGTGAAAACTAGAAATGCTACTGAATTTTGCATAAAATAGACCTGCGCAAAAATAAAATAAGACCGCAGTTAATGCAAAAACAGCTTAGCAGTTAGCAATTTAGCTCAAGTTTATAAAAAAAAAAAAAAAAAACACTTAAAGCAAGCCAAAAATGGCTGGTCTGACACAAGACATAAATAGGGATATCTATGATATAAAAACAATTCAGTGCTTTGGCTAGAGAAAATAGCAATAACCGAAGATGAGACATCAGATAATAATAACCTCATCACCATGCAATTACTTGGTGGGGCAGATGAGGGTAAAAAAAAAAAAAAATTATGCCGCCTCTTCAAAGTAATCAACCTGTACTTTAAAACAAGTCAAGTTAAAATTTCCAACAAGTATAATTCCGGATGCCCATAGGTCCTAACGATTAAACTGCTCTGATACCATATGTAATAGCACAAGTAAAACTAAAATTAATGTCAAAAGGAAAACAATTATTTCAATGAAATTATACCTGTACTTTCCAGCTGCGAAGTGACCACACGATTTTGGGGACGACTCTCCTCCCAACCGTAGGCTCAATTGTGCAGGATTCTGCTACAATTGGCCACCCCCCGAGCCCTCAATCAACGACTACTGCCATTATTCCTAAGTCTTAGTACACCATTCTCCCAAGAGAATGAAAGATAGAACCTCAGATTGATCGAACCCCTCCCATCCTCCTCATCATTCATTAAATAGAACAAAACATTGGAAGGGGAACCACATGCACACCCTCCATGTGTCTGCATGCTACTTTTTCTTTACTTTCCTTTGATTTTTTTAGCTTTTCTTGTTTTTATTTCCTTCTTTTTGATAATTTCCTTTTTTTATTAGAGCTTTAATATGGTTATTACTATTTTTTTATTTTTATTACTTATTTCTTTTAATATCATTTTTTATTTGTTATTTTGGTTATTACTATTTTTATTTACTTATTTCTTTAAATATCATTTTTATTATTTTTTATTATGATTTATTTATATTTATTCATTATTTTTTATTATTACTTATTGTTTTGTATTATTTTTTATTAGTTTATTATTAGTTTATTAAGTGGTTTATTTATTTTATTCATTATTATTTTTTATTATTAATTATTATTTTTGTATTATTTTTATTAGTTCTTATTATTTATTATTTATTATTAAGGGAGGGATGTTACAACAACTTGAAGTAGCTAATAGCTTCTGGCAGCAGTCCAATTTGGAAGACTTCGATCTCCCAATATAGAGCATGAAACAAAGAGAGACCACCACCAAAATTTTGATTTTCCTTGACTCTTTAGACTTGTTAGAGTCGGTCTAGTTATCCCTTCGTCAGAGATCAATGCTCTTTTTGCATTTCATGTTTAGGTGTCCCATCAGTTTTGGTTAGTTGCATTTCGTTAGGCATGCCATAACTCTGATGGAATGGTTTGTGTCACTCATTCCCCTCCTGCATGGCACTGCTGGTTCAGGTCTAGTCATAAAGCTTCAAAGGTCATTATTTCAAAATTTTAGGTCTTAGGTCTAGGGTTGAGTCAATTTTGTTTTGAAAAGTCTTAGAAGACCAGCAGGACAGAGGGATGTCTTTGATAGATAGTCACTTCAATATTTTTCATCATTGTACAGATAAAGTATGACTTCTCTTCAAAACTTTGTTTTGAAGATAAGTCGTCATCTCATTTTTGTAAAACATTTTCAAAAACTTCAATCCTTGAAACGTCCAAGCGCAGCCTTGGTCTCATTTGCCAGATCATATCACAGCTATCCCTGCAAAAAATTATCAAAGAAAATCTTTATTTCAACTAAAGTTAAGAAGGAAACGAAAAAGGTCAGAGTCTATTAATTCCAAAAAAGTGTCAACGACAAAACATAAGAAAATGGGTTATGGACCAAGAAAAAATCAAAGGGAGTCTATATGAATATATTTCACATCATTTGCAACTCATTCCACATTCCAAGAGTGAAGAGCATTGTTCCAAAGCAATCTTGTGAGTTTGTATGCAAATTGGAGCAATTCCAGGGCGCGCGACACATCAGGTTGGGAGCGCGACGCATCAGGGGCGCGCAGCGCATCAAGAAACAAAGCATAGTGAGAATTTGCACGCGCACGGTGCATCAGAGGCGTGCGACGCGTTGGGTGAGGCGCGCAATGCACTGGGGTTTAAGCCCAAACTTGGTCAGGAAAAACACTAAAACGCCTCCTCTCAAGCACAAATTCATAGGTAGGCTTATATCCATGGCTTATTCTTGGTTTTGAATGGTTAATGTAAATGATTATGATATGTTTGCCCTAGAAAACCAAGTGGAAAAACCCTCCTTTGTCCATTAAATTGCTGTAAGAATTTGAATGCAAAAAATTGTTGAAGGGTTTTAAAAACCAAATATTACCAAGGTTATCATTTTTTCCTACTTCCTTTTGTTTCTCATTCCCTATATTCACCATTATTTTCCCAAATAATTCCCTCATAAACCCTACACTATCCTCCCTGAAATCCTAATCCCTCACTTCTATTACAAACACATGATCCCTACCTCATCCCAAAACCCTAAAAATCCAAGATTTCCATGTCCCTTCCCTTCTCTAAATTCCTTGTTTTATTTCCATGTTCCCCATTTCCCTAATGTTTTCCCTTTCCTAACAATTCCCTTGTACATTTGTGTCCCCTTGGTCACAACATTTTTGAGCAAAAGAAACAGTCTACAGTCAATTTTGCACACATTTGTATATCAGCATATATATTCCAGCTATCTTGTTTCTAAAGAACATGTCAGAGACCGAGTCAGTATATGAGCAGGAGTATGATAGTTGTTATCACTCAGGTTGTCCCTAGGCTCCTTTTTAGGGATACGGCCGAGGTAACCACAAACCAATCTTTGGATTGTAGGTTCTAGCCCACCTGCAATCAGAGAGGGCTCTCTCTTAATGATTCAACTTTGTTGACAATTTTAGGCTAGCTTTTGGTTCAAGGGTTTTTGTTTGTGTTTGGATGGCAGGTGGAAATTTCAAGAAAAGAGGCAAGGTAAGATGTGATAAGTTTCAAACCATGGGGCATGGAGTCATGGATTAAGGATTGCTATTGCGTTTTCTTGGTCATAAGAGGATTAAGGAGCGGGATAGCCACACATGAAACAGTTATCAATTTACTGAAAGGATGGACTGACGATCAGAGATGAAAGGCAAAGGAGAATCTTTCATCAAAATGAAAAAGAGGAGAAACAGCGTAAACAAGATCATTTAAGTATACATGTTCATAACTATTTCTGATGAAAACATGAAAAAATGCAGAAATTGAGCTTAAGGTGTAGTTAAACAAATCCTAAGCTATTCTTCTTTTCTGCAATTTAGATGGCGGAACAACGGTAAAACAAGCATGAAAATTAACAGAGTTGAGAAACACTTATTGAATCATGTAGAAGCACAGGAATTCCGTAATCACTCCTTGGCCCATTAACACATCAAGCAGTTTCGAAATCCATGCTTTCAGCAGTCTTTGATTATAGAAAGTATGATAGTTACAGTGCGAGTCTCTGCTTGAAGAAAATGTCGAGAAAAAGATTAAGCAATTTCCTCGACTTACCACCCAACCAGCCAACCCCCTACTCCATCTTTCAGGGTGGTATACATAAGCAAAATATCAGAAAGTCATTTATTACAATTGACCTTAACAAGTTTGCTGGAAAAGCTTTTTAAAAACCTAAGTGTTGCTGGAATTAAATGCAGGTAAGTCCTTTGGGCTGCGCTAGAGGCAACTGAATCAAAAAGAGTGCAATGTGACCCTTGGAGGCTCGATGCGGTACTGCTGGAATGACTATGCTTCGGGATCTGTAGTTATGTTCTAGTGCGAGTTAAATGTGCAATAATTATGATTTGAGGGCTTTTGAGTGGCTTCGCCCTCTTTCTTTGACTTTGTTGGAAGGTATTAAATGTTCTCCTGCCTTGGGCCGTTGTTTAAGATTTTCGCTGATACTCTTTACCGCTACATTTATGGTTTCTGCCGCCTGCTGATACTCTTTGACGTGCTTTTTCCCTGTTGATTTGATCTGATACACTTTAATCTCTGCCACTGGTCCTTTCCTGTCTTTAAACCGGATTAATTTGGCAAAATCGGGTGATTTCGGGCTTTTTCGGCGTAAAACGGGCCAAGGAATCAAAAGATTCCCTAAAGATTCCCCGAAACGGCCTATTTCCCGTAGCGATGCGCGATTAATGCTTCGTGCTAATCGCGCATCGAAAACTACCTTTGTTTCTTGTTCCGGAGCTCCGAAGTGCGATTTTTCTTCCTGCGCAAATTTTTGGCTTTCTGGCTGCTGACGTCAGCATGACGTCAGCCTGCTGATGTCAGCGGTGGGTCCCTGGTATAGATGTGACATGGTGGGGTGATCATACTTGAAGGCGATGTGATGAATTTCTTCCGATGCAATTGCAATATCGCATCGGTGAGGAACGAGAAGGTGTTTTATTTGGATATGTGATGCTTGCGACTGTCGATCGCCGATTTCGCGATATCGCGTCGGGTAACGACGGATGGGGCATAACTTGCATGATGAGAATATTGTGATGTGGCGATGCGAGATGGGTTACTAGGATCTGCAGAGTGTTAAGGAGATCGGCAAGGGTCTATTGTGGTCGGAAGAAGTGAGTAAGTGGGTCAGCAGGGCGCTTGAGGCCTCGGAAGGGGTCCGATAACCTACAAAGGGATTTTATACTTTGGAAGGAGTCCATTCTATTTAGAAGATGGTTTTGAAGGGGCAGAATGAGGGCTCTTGCTAAGTTTCAGATAAACTGAGCAATTCCCGGGGGTACTTATGGTTATTTTTCAACCAGGGGGAGGGATATTTACGTAGGGGTGATTTACATAATTTTAGTAGGGGAATAGGGAAATATAGGGAGTTAAATAATAATGTCAGTAGTCAATATGGAGATGGTAAGAAAGTGCTAAGTTTGGGAGAACTTAGGCTGCAATGAGGGGATAGAACCTTGTAGAGAGAGTACGGAATAACTTTGAGTAAAGCAGATCTTCACCCAAGCTAATGATATGAAAATGATGAAACTAAGAGGTATCAAGCAGATCTTGACCTCTTTTTGGGGAAATTAGTTAATGATTTGGGGGGAGATGGAGAAAGGAAGTTAGTTATGCCTGTTTTGAGTTTCTCGCATAGAACTGCCTGGTGATTGTGTCCTGAGTAAAGATGACACCTAAAAACCTGGAACTGATGATCAATCGAAATTCTGCAACCTCAAAACTACCTACCCAGCCTACTTACCTAAAAAAAATTCTTCTTTTGGTTTGGGTGCACTTAGACTTGCAAACCCATCATTTCAATTTTTCTTTTTATGCTTTCCTTTCTACAGACTACCCTTATTTCATCTGAGGGCCCAGATTAAGCAGTTGGGCTCCTTTGATTCTCTACCTATCTAAGAATCTGCCAAGATTAAGCTGTTTGGACAGATTTTCATTCTCTATATTCTAAAACAGGAAATTTAAACCTAGGGATACCAAGATTAAGCTGTTTGGACCTCCCTTTAACTGAAAATTGTGCAACACTGGAATAACTTCTCAAAATTTGGAAGGCAGTTAAATGAATTCTGAGTAGCCTTCTTCGCTTGGAGACTGTTAAGAAAATATGGAGCATTGCAGCATGCAAAGTATGACATATTTGGCCTGTAAAAATGTCAATCATGAAATATGAGTAACCTACTGCAGCAGGAGGCTAACACGGGGGTAAATAGATCACGACAAATACAATCAACAAAATCAATGATTTCATTGGCATCCTCATGTTTTGATGAATCAAACAGAGGGGTAGATAAGAAGTAGAAAAATTTACGCTTTGCATTCCCAAAAAAGGTAGATGGAAAATCAAGTGGATTTTAAAAGAATGATTTTTCCTCTCCATTGTTGGATGATGGACTGACCTCTGGTGTGTTCTGTGAATGACCAACAATGGGTGCATCCATAAACACAGATACACATGCAAAATTAGCAATGGAAGAATCACCAAAGATGTCAGGAAAGAATGGAAAAGGCATGGATGGAAGGGAATCATCCTTTGCTGCGGGTTGATGCTCAGGCTCCCAATCATACTCTTCATAAATGACAATGCAGGTTGGTTTTGAAACACCAACTTCATCGATATCTTAATCCTCATTCACAACAAGTGTAGAGTCTAGAATGGAAGAACACAAGACAGTACAATCCAGAGGATCAACAAAACATGAAAATGGAGGTTCAGGCAAGACATGCAAGTGACAATTCATGGGCTTCCAACCAAATCTATGTGAAAATTGAGAGATGTGATGTTGGGAGGATGTGACAGTTGAACGGATGTGTGTGCATGTTCTCCAACATCACCGTGCAGTGGTGGATTTGTTTGATGAGGGGATGGCGGACAGTCACATGTGACAGTGACCGTGTCTGTCTGTAATTGCGTAGCTTGATCACCGAAGTATGCTGAGCGGGGTTTGAGTTTAAAATTCTTCCTGGGATTGAAATATTTGGTAATACAATATTCAAATTTGTCCATGAGATACTAGAATTTCATCTGACATTTTGAAGCTTGAAATTGCAAGAAGCGGTCCCAAAATTCCATAGGTAATTTTTGTAGAGTCTTTCGTTGTTGTAACAATTTTTGGTCAAGAGATTCTGGATCATAATCATGGAAAGTAGATTCAATGAGATCACAGAACTTCTCAAGTGACTGCATGTTGCCAGGTGATAGACTCTAGGACCACTGTTATGGAGATTTGCAAAGTTCATATGCAAGCAGTAGACTGGCCACTTCATCAGAACATTCATTTGTATTATCAAGAACTAAAAAGAAGTATTGTAAGTATGCAAGCCAAGCCACTTCGCCTTCACCATCATACGTGAATTTGGACAAGAGATTTAAATACTCCCTCTTGATGCCGAGAGATTTGGAATGTGAAACAAATGATGGAGGAATGAGTGTGATAGTATCCATGATAGATGTGTGAAGATTCAAAACAGGATGAGAGGACACAACTTGTCATCTAGCCCTCCTTCCAGCACTAGAAATGTTGACGGTGTTGGACCCGCCAACATGTTAGGGGATCTCCCCAGCAAGAAGTCCCAACTAGACCTTTGACCATTTGGTGTAGGAGTCCTAGTAGTGGGTTGTACGGTATCGCCTTGACCACGGTTGCACACAAAGGTAAGTAGGATGTCCCTGTTGGTAGCAAGGGTGTGACATGAACAACAAGACAAGGAAGGTGCATCAATGGTCCTAACACAAGGAAGGTGGAATCAGTGCACCCCTTTGAAACCTTTGTGAACATGCAACTTGGAAGGGAACACATAAGAAAAGATGCATCACAAGCTGGAAGGAAGGTGAACCAAAAATCCAAAGTGATGGTTAAACCAACAGGACATCTCAGTAAGATTCATATATACATATACAAAAAGAGTCTATACATACACACATGAGCAAACAAATACATATATCATTAGAGTAAACAAGTTAACTGAAATAGAATAACAACATATGCATGAAAGATGTTGGCTTTGTTATATTACGAAGTGAACATTTCAATCATACATTACAACCATGAATAACCACTAGTGTCGATAATGAAACGTCACTGTCACTACCTCCTGCTCCTCCAAAAAGATGTACTAGCTCTACACTGTGGAGAAGCCAAAGCTTGTTACAATACTCTCCAAGATTTCTCTAAGATGCTCCTATTGGAAGCTTGGCTGGCCAAAAGCCTCTATAATGAGTTATGAGGTACTATAAATAGAAAAGGGTGGGGTTACCCTTGACATTTCCCTTTGTGACTGTTCACCTACCCTTGTGACTCTTCAACTACTCTATGATTGTTAATTCAGCTATAGACACTTGAAATTCCACTTTACAAGATGTTACATACAATCTGCACATGTACCCATGTGTGACAAAATAGGCTTGAGAAAGCCATGCAAGACATCACTATGACTCAAACAACTGTGGGAAGACCAACTCTTCGACATCCTCATGATGGTCGATAGTGGTGAAATGATGCCAAGCTTGATAGTTTGCGATGATGTCCATGTACTCTCTTGTGACATCTTTCTGGAAATGAACTCTCGCCTTTGTTGCATCCATGTACACTGATTTGGCTCCTCTGTCCAACTCATATGATAACATGCACATCTTTGTCTTGAGTGTGGCTAGACTAGTGACATACTGATGCATAGTGTCTACAGTGATCGCTAAGTCTATGTTGGTGGCTATGCACATCAACTCGTCAAAGTACGAGTCTAGCTCTTGTCGTACTTGACCCTTTTTCTTTTCCTTGGTGAGTGTCCCAATAGATGGGATCACATGTGCATGCACAACAACATCCATGCTTTTGAAAACTCGTGCATGGGAAGCTTGCAAACTAGTTATGAGCTGCTAGAGTTCCTCATAGTTTCGGATATGACTCTCGATGTGTGCCTTCAACTCAACTGCCATGGGCTTCATCATGTTGGGAAAGTGTAATGGGTCTCCCTTCTATCTCATTGTCCATGTTTGCATGCGGTCAACAATAGTATGAAAGTTTGTTAAGATACATGCTCTCCTAGCACAATGCTACTGCCAACAATTGAGAAGGACAACTACCTTATGCACGGTACTAATTATGGAATACAATGTCGACATGACTGTCTCAAGGGATGATACTTCATCCAGTATCACCTTCTTCAACTCTTCTCGCATGGATGCTATAACCAGTTCTCCTCCCTCCTTGGCTTTTTGCAACTCCTTAGCCATTCGCTCATTCTTTGTTATCAAGAAGCAAAAAATCAAGCTAGTGGATTCGACATATGCTCTGGTAGCATCAACCAATGTTATTGGATTCTTGTGCACATCATATATGATCACTCACTCCTCAAAATGAACAAGAGATGTGTGGACATCCAGAGTAGACACTCTGCGCGATTGCATAACTCTATGTGCTGACTCGTCGAATGATATGTTGTCCATATCTTCTTCTAGATTGTCTCCAAGGATCTAGGTATCTCCTTGGTTGCTCAGTACTTGCTCTACTTCTAGATCCAGTGAAGATGGTGGGTTGACCTTCTAGTTGTAAGGCATGTGGTCGATGTATTCCTCTAACTCTGGCTGCTCCAGCTTCGTATCCATCTGGTCAAGTAATCATTCAATCTCGAGTGAAGTCCTACTCCTGCGACTTCTCACCCTGCCTGCTTTGTGCCAGTTGCTCGAATGAGTCTACTACCTACATGGGCGCAGTTTCATCAATTTGTGCATGTTGCACCCCCTGCAATGTTTGTCACTGTTGCACTTCCTTCTCCTATCTGTGCAAGTCTTGTTCTTTTCGAAGTTGTCCCTTTAGCTCTTGCAACTCCTTTTGTTGGGTCCCTATAATAATAGTGATTACCCCACTACTATTGTAGTTGTATCCCTTATTAATATTTTTTTTCCCCTATTGTCCCCATATTTTTATTATTGTGCCCCATAGAATCCCTCTATTGTTATTTTTGTGCCTTTATATTATTATTGTTAGGTCGACTTAGTTATATTGTGACCCCATAGACTCCTATATATAGAAAGGAGGTTTTGTCATTTGAAGCATTGAAGAATTTTTCATTTGTGTAATGTAAATGAGGTTACCCCCTCGAAGAGGCTGAATTCTGAGGCAATGATCTATATTTTCTATCTTTTTGTGAGTTGGTTTCATAACATTTAGTATCAAAGCTTTGGATTCTAGGTTTTCGCTGCTCCAAATAGGTCATCGTGGCATTTGCGCTACAACTTTTTTCTATGATGTTTCAGATGCTAAAAAACAACCCATTTGGGTGGAAACCATTCTAAACCTCGGGTCCAAATTTCAGAGCTTTTCGTGCTATATTGGTGGAGATATTATCTGAGGAAGTTGGCCTTTTTGTGGACTCCCGAATTATATTCTAAACAGGTGACCTAGGGAAAATCATCATAACTTTTGTTTTGAGCATCAGATTGAAATTTAGTAAGAAGTTAAATAAAGAGGACAGACTGTAGTTTATTGTGTATATTTTTTAGACTCGAAGGTAAAAACAGTGACACATGGCACTTCATACAAGTTCACTCTTCTCAAAAGGTATATAATCAGCTCATCTTGGGAGATTGTGCATAACTCTTTCTTGGAGAATCTAAATTCAATCAGACTAGTGGCATTGGAAAGAGAACATAGATGGATATTGCAGGTTGCAATTTTAGAATTGGATGATCCAAAATTATGGAGATACATCAGATTCAATATCGAGCTCCTACAAAGTGAAAAAAGGTGTGTAATTTTTTAAATTTTTCATAAGATTGGTTTGAAAATTAGTTTGAAGGAATTCAAAAGGAATAGTGAAGAATTATTAGCATTAATTAATGCCCCGAAGAAAGAAAATGGAAACACCTAGTAAGCAAGCTAAAAGCTCTAGCATGACTCGTGAAGAAGAGGAAGAAATGCAACATGATATATCAAAATTACAAGACCAAGTACAACAAATTTCACTCTCACTAAAGGTCAATGAAGCCAAGATGAATGGCGTGGAAGCTAGGATGAATGGCATGGAAGCTAAGATGAATGGCATGGATGCTAAGATGGAAACTAAGATGAATGGCATGGACAATAAGATGGAAGAATTGAAGATAAATTTGAATAGGTTGCTACAAGAAATGGTCACTAATGGTGAAAGGGTAGTAAAGGAAACTCATGATGAGAAAAAAAGAAATGTTAATAACGATTTCATAGACTCTAATGTTGGATTGAAGACCCACCATATTCCAAAAATCGATATGAGGAAGTTTGATGGCAAGGATCCCGCAACATGGATACTACAGATGGAGCAATTTTTCAATCTCCATAATGTGCAAAACACAAAAAAGGTTCGTATTGCAACTTTGTATTTGGAACCAAATCAGTTTGTATGGTATCAGTGGCTTTGCTCTCATAAAAAAATTTGCACTTGGGCAATTTTTATGAAAGAAATGATAGCACATTATGAGGATACAAAAGGAAACATCTTTTTTAGCCAATTGATAAGTCTCAAGAAAAAGGGTTCAATGATGGAGCACATTGAAGACTTCCAAAAATTGAACATAAGGGTAAAAGATATTCCAGAGGAGCATACGATTGATGTGTTCATAAGGACTTTAAAGGATAATATGCAACATGAGGTTCACCTTTGGGAACCTAATTCATTGGAGAAGGCATTTAGGTTAGCAAGAAAAATAGAAAGCAAGATTATGGAAACCAGGAAGCCTGCCACTCACAACTATAAAGATGGCTGTGTTGTTTCCCTAGCCTTCCACAACCTATAAGTTTGACACAACAAAAATTGGAAGAAAAAAGTGCAAATGGGCTTTGTTATAGTTGTGATAGAAAATATACTAAAGGTCATAAGTGCGTTGAGAAGAAATTATTCTACATAGATTGTGAAGAGGAGGAAGAAAAGGAACAACAAATGTCAAAAGAAGAGGATATACTCCATAAACAAACCCTAGATAAAGAAGAAATGAATCTAACCATATCTTGTAATGCATTGGTTGGAATTACCACTCCTCAAACTATCAAGATAGAAGGACATATCAAGATGAAAAATATAATAGTGTTGACTGATTCAAGAAGTACTCACAATTTTATTCATTGTAAGATAGCAAAAGAATTGAATTGCTTCCTATATGCAGCACCAGAGTGTCAAGTGATGGTTGTAAGTGAAGAAACCATAAATTGCTATGGAAGGTGCCATAATATCAAGCTATCCATGGGAGAACATGTATTGAATAGCCCAATGCTTTCCATTCCAATGGGACGTGTTGATGTTGTACTAGGAGTCCAATGGCTACAATCCTTGGGTACAATAGCTTTTAATTTTCAAGAACTTTTCATGAATTTTTTGTCGAACAAAAGGAAGTTGAATTAAGGGGTATTGAAGGGAAACCGGGAAAGATAATAAGCTCTAACGGTATGAAAAAGCTTCTAAAAAAGGAACAACAAGGTGTAATTTCACAATTATGTTCACTAGATGTTTCCACATCGAAATCACCTATTTCTCCAGATCTCCAAAAAGTCTTGGACAATCATTCCAATGTATTTGAGACTCCCAAAGGTCTCCCACCTATTCTTGATCAATATCATGCTATTCATTTGATTCCAGGAAGTGTTGCTCCAAACATCAGGGCGTACAGATATCCCTATGCCCAAAAGAGTGAAATTGAACGTATGGTTGTAGAAATGCTAGAGGCTAGTATAGTTCAGCCTAGTCAAAGTTCTTTCTCTACTCTAGTATTATTGGTGCAAAAGAAGGATGGATCATGGCACATGTGTCCAGATTATAGGTAGATCAACAAGATCACTATTAAAGATAAATTTCCCATTACTGTCATTGATGAATTATTGAATGAATTGCATGGATCAATTTACTTCACCAAGTTGGATCTTCGTTTAGGATATCATCAAATCAGAATGAAGACTGAAGACATTCCGAAAAAAAAATTTATAACTTATGAGGGTCATTATGAATTTTTTGTCATGCCTTTTGGCCTTACCAATGCACCTTCTACATTTCAAGGTTTGATTAATTCCATTTTCAAACCCTTCCTTCCAAAATTTGTGTTATTATTTTTTGATGATATACTAATCTACAACAAGTCTTGGAAGGATCATGTTGAACATGTTGACAGGGTGCTACAACTATTGGAGGAGAAACAATCACATGGAAAAAGCTCCAAATGTTTCTTTAGAGTACAAGAGGTGGAATATGTAGGTCATATTGTATCTCATGAAGGTGTTAAGGTAGACCCTAGCAAAATTAAAGCCATTAAGGAATGGAAAATCCCCACATCCATAAAGCATCTGCGAGGATTTCTCGGGTTGATAGGGTATTATCACAAGTTTGTTAAGAATTATGGGAGAATAGTAGCACCTCTAACAACATTATTGAATAAAGAAGTATTTTCATGGACTCTAGAAGCAACAAAGGCCTTTGAACATCTTAAAGAGGCAATGTGCCAAGCACTAGTCTTAGCTACACTGGACTTCACAAAAACCTTTATTGTGGAATGTGATGCTCCAGGAAATGGAATTGGTGTTGTTTTAATGAAATATGAAAGACCCATTACTTTCAAAATTCGTCCAATCAAGGGAAAGTATTTACACAAAGCTTTTTATGAGAAGCAAATGTTGGCAATACTACATGCACTTAAGAAATGGTGACCCTACCTAATGGGAAGACACTTCAAGGTAAGAATGGATCATGATAGCCTTAGATACTTTTTAGAAAATATATTATCCTTTGAAGAGCAACAAAAATGGGTCACAAATATGTTGGGTTATGACTTTGAAATCGTCTACAAAAAAGGGAAGTAAAATATCGTGGCAAATGCACTCTCAAGAAAGCATGAGGATGTGGAAGCATTGTTGTGCACCATTTCTATTATCCAACTAGATTCGATAAAAGAAGCAAGGGAGGAATGTAAGAATGAAGAAGAAGTGTGGGAACTTATTCGAAAGTTGTAACAAGATTCCAGTACATCTGATACATTAGCTGAAAAAATGATTTGTTATGGTACAAAGATCAATTATACCTCTGTAAGAATTCCCAACACAAACAAAAGATTCTTATGGAATTGCACACTTCATCCTTAGGAGGCCACTTAGGATTTTTAAAAACTTACCACAGGGTTAATAAGGAATTTTTTTGGGATGGCCTTAAATCAGATATTCAAAAGTTTGTGGTGGAATGTTTGGTTTGCCAACAAAATAAAGTTGAAACAATTAAGACCCTAGGTCTATTACAACCTTTATCCATTCCAAGCCAACATTGGGAGGAGGTTTCAATGGATTTTATCACAGGTTTACCCAAGTCTGACGGAAAGAGTGTCATCATGGTGGTAGTTGATAAACTTACCAAGTACGCACACTTTTGTGAATTATCACATCCATTTAAATCCGGTACATTTTCTATTACATTTATGGAAACAATATAAAAGCTACATTTACAGGAAATTTTTGGACAAAATTAATTTCTTGTCTTGGTACTCAGTTAGCTCATAGCTCATCTTATCATCCTCAATCTAATGGGAAAATGGAGATAGTAAACAAATGTTTGGAAGGATATCTTCGTTGCTTTGTGTCTGATAAACAGACACAATGGGTCAAATGGTTGCCTCTAGCTAAATGGTAGTATAACACTTCCTTCCATACTGCAACAAAAATGACCCCATTTATGGCACTTTATGGATATCATCCATCATCCATCACATCATATTTAAGAGAAAATTCTAAGGTTTAAGCAGTGGAACATCACATCGAGCATCAACAACAAGTTCTCCAACTCTTAAAGGATAACCTCGTGTTGGTGCAAAATAGAATGAAACAACAGGCATATCAACATCACAGCAAAAGAAGTTTTGATGTAGGTGACTAGGTATTCCTACGGTTACAACCATATAAATGAATTTACCTCAAACAAGCTAAGAAGGATAATAAATTATCACCAAAGTATTATGGTCTATACAAGGTGTAGCAAAAGATTGGTACTATGGCATACAAATTGGAGCTTCCAGCAACTTCTCGAGTACACCCAGTTTTCCAAGTTTCATGTTTAAAGAAGGTTATAAATGACAAGATCCCAGTTCAAAAAATATTGCTATAACTTGATGAGGAAGGAAAAATTATATTCGAACTGGAAGAATTCATAGAAAAAAGAACTCGACAGCTACGAAATCGATCAATTTCCGAGTATCTCATTAAGTGGAAGAACTTATCTGCTGAAGATTCCACATGGGAGGATGAGAATTTTATAGAGAAGCATCCAGAACTACTTAAGCATTGAGGACAACACTTTTTTGAAGGAGAGGGGCATGTTGGGTCCCTATAATACTAGTGATTCCCCCATTACTATTATATTTGTATCCCTTATTAATAGTGTTGTGCCCCTATTGTCCCCATATTATTATTACTGCGCCCCATAGAATCCCTCTATTGTTATTTTTGTGCCTTTATATTATTATTGTTAGGTCGTCTTGGTTATATTATGGCCCCTTAGACTCCTATATATAGAAAGGAGGTTTTGTCATTTGAAGCATCAAAGAATTGTTCATTTATGTAATGTAAAGGAGATTTCACTCCCTAAAGAGGCTGAATTCTAAGGCGTTGATCTATCCTTTCTATCTTTTTGTGAGCTAGTTTCATAACACCTTCACTGTTTCCTCCATCCTCTCTTTATCTCTTTGACTTTGTGCATTCCTCTTATTACGCTATCACCTCTTCACCTCTATCTCCAAAGCTCCTTTACCACATGTGGATCTGCTTTGAACTTGTAGCTTTTTTCTACCTCTGTGCTATCGACAATCTTTCTCTTTCCTTTGTCACACATAGGTATGTTACCCTCTATTGCTGCTGCTATTGGTGCTCTCATAGATGCTACTTTGCACTACTTTACTAACCATTCCATAGTGATTTCGACCCGTTCATCGGGCCTTGAGAAGCTGTGACAATGTCTCCATGGGTCTTCCTTAGCCCAATGACATGCCCTGTTGATCCAAGAAAATTTCACTCTTGTGCAGTGATCTTTCATAAAGTAATGTCGATCATATGGATTGAAGCTTCTAGTGTCAAAAGTAATTTTTTCGAACTCTTCTATCTTAGAATCCTCATGCTTGAGATTCTGCATCTCATACAACCCAATCCGTAACGAAAGAGTGGGCCAGGGTGCCTTATTCTTCCGATGTAGTCTAGCTGGCAGTCGTGCTAATATGTGGTACGACACTTCTTGCATGAAAGTCTTGTCCATGGAAAACTTCGGTTAAGTATGCAGAGGCTTCTCCACATTGTACATCTATATGAAGGTGCCAAACGGTGAGGCATACCAATCCACTATGTCAATTAGTGCCTCCATTTCTGCCTTTGCCATGTAAGGTGGATCATACTCAAATATCATCTTGTAAATTTGGGTGACAAAATGGTTTGACAACTGTGTGATGAATCCATGAAAGTTGCATTCAGAAAAAATCAGTAATAAGTGGTCACAGAGGTTTCTGCTGATGTCCATGCTCACTTCAAGCCCAGGAACTATTGGCGAGCACAGATTGCATCCAAGATGTATGCTAACATGTAGAATTCTTCTTGCTAACCTTTGGGTGGTTGCCAAGTTCCCGTTACCTGTTCCTTCAGCTTGTGCGCCAACATATCAAACCAGTTGCATTCTTTGCCTTCACTAGCCAGTTGGTCCAACATGATCACTCAAACTTGCGGGAAGGTCTCCATGCTCTCTTGGTCATATAAGCATCATGCAAAGATGACCAAGTACTAATATGCCTTCCAGAGTATCTTCATATTGTAAATCTGGTTGGGCAGCATCCTGAACTTGGTTGGCTCCTTCATCCAGTTCTTTAAGATATCCCTCAAGTTTGCATTGCTACTGGGTATCCTGAAGGGTGTCTCCATGGTGATCAGTGGCTTCAGCAAGTGGTAGATTTGCTAAGAGTCCTATGCCATGAAGGTAGAAATATTTGTCCCTTTGACACTTCTTAACACCATTGTCTTAGGATAAGTGTGTGATACAATCCAATGTATCATGTCCGTGCATGGAAACACGAGATACCTGCATGCAATCTGGTAAAAGCTAGACTTGCGAATGTTCAAATAGAATTTGCAGCCTTCAAGATCTTCCTCAAACGTGCCTGAAAATTCATCATTGATCTCTTTCCTTTTCGGCTTGATGTCTTTGTCTATGATCATCTTGGTGTCTTCGTAAATTAGAAAGCTCATAGACACTCGCTCAACTACATCTCCAGTTGTGCTTCCATTAGTGTCCTTTGACCCTACTCTCTTCAAGGCCATTGCTCCTGAACTGCTAAGAGATGGATAAACACCTACTATACCTAGAGAAATGGTGACATGCATGGCAAGAAATATGTTAGTTGAAAACAAAGCAAACTTTCACGACTGAAATGCAACATACCCGGGATACTAATGGCAAGGATTGTGCAATTTTCACTGGAAGGTTGAGAGATTGACTACTGGAACTATCCAAAAGGCAGTCTAGACTATCAGGAGGCTAGTTGACTGGTAGAATTATGCAATATGCAATCGAGACTAACCTTCTAGGTTCTGAGATTGTGTAATGCACAATTTATGTTAGCAAGTCATGGAGGCCTAGGGATTGCATTACACAATTTTCTGGGCTAGCAAACACTGCCTCTTAGAATTGCACAAAGCAAGACTGGAGAACACCATCTAGCTAGATTTGCACATTTTTTGAGGGGAAGGTAGAGCCTTCCCTCTCAGAAATGCGCAATGTTATTTGGGCAAGGTAGAGTCCGGGCCAAGGTTTCCCAGACCCACCGATGGGTGATTGAAAACATATGAATATTTGAATGCATGGTGAAACTGAGTGTAGGAAAGATTGAAATATCATGCATGCAAACAACAAATGCAAGATTCAGAAAATGGGAAAAAATGCATGTGTGTGAAATGAGTCGCAAAACAATGTCATGCATGTGAAAATAGTGAGATGCAAACAAAAATTGAAACCGTGTTTGTACAAACTAGCATGCATGCAAACAATAGCAAGAATTCACATAAATCAAGTAGACAACACTCATACAAGCCAAAACAGAAATAACAACAGAAATGTTGCAAAAGACAAGTAAAGCGGACTTACTCGGAAATAGTTGAGTTGGAGGTGTCGAAGACTCCTAGATGTGTTGTGGGATCTCAGAGCTCCAAGATTGATGTGAAGAACGAGTTTGAAGTGTCAAATAAATAAGTTTGAGGCTTATTACACACATGCCACAAATCTAGGAAAAAGTGACACTTGGAGGAAAGTTTCTAAAACGGTCTTTGCATGTAACATCTGGGTGCAAAAAAAAATTCCCTAAAATCTACGGATGTTTATGCAGGTTTATTTTTTTATATTTCGGTAAAAACATCCCATGCATGCAAATTAATTTTGTTGACTCCCAAGTGGAACTGGTCAACTTGAAGGTACATGCAACAACCTGAAAAAATGGGAGAGGATTTTGCACAATTTCTCGAAGGAGTTGGGCTGACTATCCTAGAGGGATTGCACAATTTCTGGGGTTAGCAAGTGACTGCTACCCAAAATTACACAATTCATGGGCTGATCTATAGTGTTGGGCTAGATTGCATAATTTCCTCAAGGAAGCCCGTCTCACTGCATTGCGCAATTTCTGAGCCTAGCAAGTTGCCCAGAAGATTTGTGCAATTTCTGGAGGGAAGGTTGGTTCCCCTCTAGAATTGTGCAATTTTATGAGGGATCTACTTATCTAGCAACTATTAAGTCTATAATGGTAGCCTATGAAAGGAGTGAACAAAACTAACATGCATAGGCTGGAAAGCCACTAAAAAACCAATGTAACCTATATACTTGAGAGTGCAAGACATGCTGCTAAGGATGGATGGTAAGGAGGCTCCAAAAAAAAGTTAAGGAAAAATTTTGGAGGGTGGTTGTAGCCACTACAATAGCTCCCTGGTAGTGGAGCAATGCTTGTGCTGCTGGATGACTCCACTGAGGTGATTTCCAAGCCTTCTAGTAGCGAAACAACACCAGAGATGAAAAATTATACTTTGAAAAATCTTAAGTACGTGAGCTACACTACCCTTCCCAGCTTGAAACATTATGATTATGCTGAAACTTGTTTTGTGTTATACTAAGAAGGTATATGGGGGACCATGTCTGTTCATTGGGAAAGTGAAAAGGTGAAAGTAATCTACACGAAGAATCAATACTCCCTGAAGAACCAAGGCCCTATATATAAGAAATTAACCAATATAGAGAAGTTGGAGTTCAACTAGTGTGTCGCCAAGTATTTTGGGCGCTGCAACAACCTCCAAAATTTTGGCTTGCACTCAATTTGAGATCCTTCCTTGGTCTTTTCATTGTTGTTACAAACACTAGAGCTCATTTCATAAGCTTTCTTACAGTGCTTTGGTCCCTTTTGCATGTTGGGTTAACTATCATCTTTTGGCATGTTTGGTTGTCATACAATGTTTGCATGCCTTTTCTGATGGTTTCAAAGGTCGAAATATGTGTATGTGAGTTGTCCCAACCATGTAAACATATGTCATATCCATACACAATGTCTTGAGCATTGTCGCCCAAGTGTTGTCACGGTCGTCCTAAAGCCTGTCTTAGTTTTTGCACTTGTCGTATCTTATTGTGATGCAGTCATACAGAGGGAAATGCCTTGTTCATGTGTTCCGATGATCTATGTTATCGTGTCATCAAAGTATGCTAAGTGTGTGATCATAGTTAAGGTTCACCACAGTTCATCACCTATCCCACACAACCATTTTCGGAGAATCCTTTTGACCGAGGATCTTAGCTTCATCGAGCCCTAAATAAACTGTGCACTGCACAATCTCATCCCTCTAAGCTGGGACCTTGATTCTTGGAACTATGCAATGTGCAGTCCCTATCCCCCAAGGCTACTGATGTGTTGAATTCGTGAGCCCAACTCCTGACCTTGACCCCCATAATTGTTCAGTTATGTCTCCCAGTCTGCCTTGAACTGCACACTTCGCATCTTCAATCCTCAATATTTCCCTTGTCTATTGGAATTGCATAATGCGCAGAAGCCCAACCTCCCTTGACATCCAAAACTAAGCACATGTCTCTCTAGTGTCTTTTTCCTCAGTCAAACCCCACTACCTCCAGAAACTGTGCAGTTCTACCCTTCAAGCCTTGTTGAGTTACGCATTGCATAGTCTCAGAGCCCAAGCTCTCCCCCTAACTAATTGTGCAATGCATAGTCACTAGGCTCCTCTACTCAGCCTATTACCTTGTTTCAGGTTTAGTTGATGGATCATGATGCATCATATCAGACTAGGGGGTTTTTTAGATTGATGTCATCTCGTGAAAAGTGAATTGCAGGAATATGTACACTATCATGTGATGGCGAGATGATGTAGAAGGAGAAGAAGGAGGGAAGCATGCCTAAAGGCTCTCTTGTATCTGAACTCACAAAGTAGATCAATCGAGAGAAAGAAAAGGGACACACAAGTTTGCAATCACCTTTCAAGACTAAATATTAGTGAAGATTTCACATCACCAAGCCATGCAAAGGTGAAGAGAAAGCATATCGAAGAACACATCCAACACAAAGCAACAACAGTGACTTGAAATTGCCACATCACAAAGTAGTTCATGTTAGCAATGTGATGTCATGAGTTGTCATATTACTCATCACTATTGTGGATGATGTATATTGTATTCAAATGTATTGTAAAGTGGATGTCCAAAGGATACAAATGGGATGTAAAGAGTCAGGTAATTTGAAAAGTCATAGGAATTCAAACAGTCATGAGGGTAGTCATGTCATTGTATGAGCAAAGGAATTTTCACATTGGCTCCTCTCGCAGGCATTAGAGAGATCATCTAGTTCTTTGAGGAGCAAGGAGTGGCTCCAATGTCCCACTATTGGGGCTAGTGATTTACATTGTAAAAATGTGTCTTAAAATTGTTAATTAATAACAAAAGCCTTTAAGGCCAACACATTATTCATGCATGGACTATGAATGTTTGTAAGACTATTATGTGGATATTTGTATTTCATGTTTTATTTTGCATGTGCTAATATAGTTGAACTATTTTTATTATTTTAGTGCTTATCTTATTGAGAATGCATTGTAATTTTTGTTATTGTTGTCCCATCCTTATGGACTATTCTGCGGGATACTAGAGAAATATTTCTTCATTTATTGGTTTTAACGATTGTCACATTTGTTGTGGACTATTTCATTGGATGTTATATGGATCCTTTCCGTTTCATGTTTGTCTCTTCTTGGGTGGTACTATTACTTCTCACTTAGAGGTTCACCTTCCTCCCCCACCTTTGGAGTAGAAGAACCTTAACATGGTTGCAAATAAACACTCACCAGGCACACCCCCTTGCTTTTCAAAGACACCATTGCATCCCTCTCTCGTGCTGGCATCTAGATCCAAGGCAAATATTTAAGGATTTTATAACCAAGCCTTTATACCAGATGGGACTTCTACACCAAACGGTGCGATTTCTAATTGGGACTTCATACCGAGGAGGTCCCCTTGAATGTTGGTGGGTCCAACACCATCAACACCACCCTATTTTGTTGTCAATTGTGGGGTGCATTTAGTTATCTTCTAATATCTTCCTTGGAAAAAAATTCTTTGAAAGCATTAGACATGAATTCTTCTCCATTATCACTTCTCAGGGATTTAATTTTCTGCCCAATCTCATTTTCAGCTAATGCCTTGAATTCAACCATTTTTTCAAAAACTTTACCTTTCTTCTTCATAAAATAAATTCAACACTTGCAGAAAAGTCATCTATGAAAAATACATAATACATGGGTTTTGCAACTGAGACTGTAGAAAATGGTCCACAAACATCTGAGTGGACTCATTTAAAGATGGCTCCATCTTAGCTATCTTGGCCTTCGAGGGAGGCTTTGACATATTTTCCAAGAGTGCATCCCTTTCAAACATCATGTTGGTCAAGGGTGCAATTTGGAAGTCCTATGAGGACCTGGTGCATGATTTAAAAAGCTGCATGACATAGGTGACCCATGTTCCTATGCCAATGTTCTCAAGCATCTTGACTCTAAACATGTCCTTCATTGCTACTCAATGAAGTGTATGCATCCAGCTCAAGCTTGTAGATATTTTTCACTCTAACACCAATTTTTTTCACTTGTCTAATAGAAACATGCCTCAGAAAATCTTTTCATTTACTGAATACCACATCATATCCCTTTTCCTCCAATACAACTATAGAAATAAAAAAAATCTTCATCCCAGGCACATAAATTACATTTTTTTACATGAAGATGGGAGCCTAAATCCCTCTTAAAGGTGATAGTATTAATCCCTTTAGTACTATATCTCCCATAATATCCAAGTTCTATGTGTAATTGTAGGTCCTTCTCCTCCAGGCTACTAAAAAACTTCTTTCTTTCTATTATATGAAATGAGGCACGAGAATTTAAGTACCTGTTGATGCCTCGAAAATCGTTGTATCAACATTGGGGGATAACCACCTGGTCCGGACCTTAATACAGCTCCTTTTCCGTTTGGGATGGTGGCTCCGACTGGATATAATGGGACTAGTTTCCCAATAATGAATAAAAGGGGTGGATGAGCGATTGGTTATCTAATGTAATGATAGGCGAATAACTTAATCTATCAGCAAAAATAAAAGAAATATTGCTAATCCCGGGAACTATTATTCTTTGGAAATGTAGCGTTTGATGATCTTTGTCTATTGATAGGCATATAGATGACTCTATCAAATAAACATAGATATTTATTCATTCAAAGATTACTTTATTTAAATAGTTAAACAAAGTGATTAACACAATATTGCTACACTTATCATTTATATCATTGATACATACATGATTAGAGGAAAAGCACACTATAAACATCCAATAGTGGAAGGAATAAAGAATGCTATTAAAACACATATATATATCTGATAATAGCAAGAGCGATCAAATGACAATTCATATGAAAAGAATAAGTTCAGACATAGATAATAGTACCATATGAGCTGCTTATGACTCCCAATATCAATCGCTATTTGAAATTCTTCTTCCAACGCAGAAATACTTTCAAACAAAGACAATAGTGCACATTCACATAAAAATTTCTTTGTCAAAATCAGAATGATTGGTCCAGTTTTATAAAAGAATATCCCTGAAAGCAGAAAGAGCACATTGCCCATCACTGTTTGTTCTAGGAATAGGGAAGGTTGATCAGTCCTTCTCCTCTTCCTCT
Source organism: Pinus taeda (assembly GCA_000404065.3). Classification (NCBI taxonomy): domain Eukaryota; kingdom Viridiplantae; phylum Streptophyta; class Pinopsida; order Pinales; family Pinaceae; genus Pinus; species Pinus taeda. The sequence goes on along the minus strand of APFE031468982.1, from coordinate 83,436 downwards.
GTCGTTTTACCACAACTTTGTGTCTTGGGCTATAGAAGACATCTAAGGGAGGAATTTCTTCTATTTGCAAAATAACCTGATCGGAAGGATCCTTTGGGATTATCTCTACTTCTTTCGAACTGGGTAGGACGTTGGTTTCACCTTGAATCTATTTTGAAGTTGCCTCTTGTGTATTAGCCTCTTTTGATGTCTCGTCATCTTTATAGCACTCAAGATTACCAATAATTGAATTGAATTTCTGTCATTCCTCGAGCAATTTCGAGTCAATTTGAGTATTTACATTCACATTTATGCTGCTCTGTTCCTACTCTTTCGCCTGGGTTTCCTCTTGTCTTTTCATATGCACTTCTTCCTGTTCCTTTGATGTAACAGGAGGTTCCTTAATAATTCGTTGTTCAGGCTTGCTTGATTCTATTGTTGGGGTTGTTGCTAACAGATCTAGAGGCAGAGTTTGCAACCTCTGTTCTCTAAGTCTGTTGAATTCAACTAATCCACCATCTTTTTATTTGATTATAGCCAGCGATTTAACTTGGTACATTGACTCGGCTGATGAGAACAGGTCATCAAATTTATCTTCTTTATGCTCAAACTTGGTCAATTTGGCCTGTTCAAGTGCATTGTAGGCGACTTTGCGTGGATCAAATCACCTACTAGGGAGAGTCGCTAGAGTTAATGACTTTATTTTTTCAGATTCTTTCTCTGCATGTTTGAAATCATGTAAAGTATAGATTCCACATCTCAGGGGAAAAGAGGGCCAGACCTGCTTCTTATTTTTCTTTAGAGTTTGTGTAACTCCTTCGAAGGTAATCTGATAGGCTATCTCCCTAGCCAGCAGTTTATCAGGTATGTACAAAGGAAGAACGTGAGGTTTGGCTCGACTGCTGAAAATTCTTATATAAGTGAACTTCTCCTCTCCGAACCAACTTCCTATTGATGTCAAATCAACCCCTACTTGGTAGGAAATCTTAGGGGCAGGTTTATTAAAGATAGAATAATGAATGGGTAACATAAAGCCATTGCAAATTTGGTATAAATGGTGCTTGTAGTAAGTTTTCCACAACTTCTGATGGTATATGTGAATGGGCATGGGGTCTTGCGATGTCCACCTCCATCCGAGCACAGGAAATTCAGATTTAAAACACAGGATGTCTAATATATAAGCATTGTAGTAGAATGGAGGAATAAGCCTTTCAGTGACGCGAGATTTGGTTCTAAAATCAAGAACCGCGGTTGCTAGCTTATCAGACAGTATAGTTGCCCAATCCATTATTTCACCATTACATGCTGCTTCCATCAAGGGAACCATTTCTATAGTAAAATTAGCGGAATCATGCAACCCCCACAACCTACACATCATTATCCCAGCATAATAATAAGGAGAGCATAGAGAATCAACCGAGTACTTACCTGAAGATTCATGCTTGTGTTTTGTCAGATTTTGCCTCCATTCCCGAATGGGTTCGGATTCAATTTCGTTCTCATCTCGGAATTTCTCCAGAAATTCCGTGTTGTACTTCTTCTCTGGCATAGGCAAATGATACATTTGCCTCAAATCATCAGATTGAAATGAACCGAAGATTCTCCCATCTCTGGTGCTAAAGGTTCTGTCTGTGATTGGGATTTCCTCAATTTCCCATCTCACTACATCCATATATGGGAGAATTTGTTCTCGAGCTGCTATCCAATGAAGGAAAGATTTGGCTAAGTCCTTTAGAGTAGCATCAGATTTTCGAGTGCTATCTACTAAGGCTCGTACTACTGTCTTCTCTGGTTCTTCGACTTCAATCAAATTATAGGTACTTTGTGTCTAGTCAATTTAATGTCTTAAATTGCTCTACATAAATTATCAATCCGGGTATCGTAAACTGATGAAGTGTGGTACACTATATGTGCTTAGTTAACCTTTCTCTTACTTTGTTGTTTTATAGTTTATGTTGTTTTTGGGGTTTTGTTCTTGTTGGTTTTCTAAAGTGTCAATCAAAATAAAATGCAGTAACCAAACAATAAGCTAATGACTATGAGACCCAGTATCCTTGCTTCTTCAACAAAAGGACAAGATGATTCTATTAGGTCATTAGTCACTAAAAGGCTATGTGCACCACTAATCTACAATCAACTTGAAAGAAATTTATGTACAGCTAATATACATAAGAATAACAAAATTAAATGCAAAATTAAATGACAACTATACAAGGTAGGGGCCCCCTGTCACCTATGAAATCAAAGCAAAATTGAACACACTTGCATGAATTAAAATTGCATGAACGAAAAATCTAATCTATCAAACTTGAAAGTAATCAAATCAAATCAAAACAATATTTACAAAATGAAATCTACTCTACCTTACATTCTACAAAGCAATATTTACAAAATGAAATCTACTCTACCTTACATTCTAATGTACTCCATGACATCTACTTCACATCTCCTTCCATGTTGAGAATCAAAGCTTTATTCAATTCTTCAAAGTACAAAGTACAAGTTCTCCAAAGCTTTCAAAAGCCACAAGGAAAACTACAATCTTAAAACTAGGGACTAAAAGCCTAAAAAGGAAAAAAAAAAAACTAACTAATGAAGGAGAGAGATCTCCTATTTATACAAAAAGATGAGAGACATCTCATTAATGATAATCCATGAATCTCTCCCTCTACCTCTAGAGTCCTAATCAAAATAGGAACTGATAAGACACATGTCTTTTTAGAGTTACAATACAATTAGGAGATGTGACACATATCCTCATGATCCCATGTTTCTTTCCACTCAAATTCGAATTTGGCCTTAGAGTGCCACATAAGGGTCTTCTAGAAGCCTCCTTTCAACCTACACATGTCAACAATCTCAACCCATTGGTTAGGTATAAGCTTATGCACATTATTTCCTAATTTTTAACCACAAATTCACTTAAAAGGCTTAGAATTAATAAAGATTGGAAAAACATAAATGTGGCCCAATGATAATGAAAGTGGGATGAATGTGGTGACATAGTAGTGAAATGGAGGTGATATAATGGACATAATAGTGAAAGTGAAATGGAAATGAATGACATTTTCAAGACTCAACACTTTGCCAAGTAGTTTTGCCGAGTCCTAGACATGTAGTATCCGATATCAATCCTTTCTTTTTAGTTCCTGGATCAGCGATGAGTTGTTCTATGGCCAGCGAAGCGGAAGCGATTGCAGTTTTCTTAGACTTCTTCCCCACTCTACTTGAATTCATTACTTTGGAAGAGTTCTGCACAGGAGTGAAAATGAACGTATTACAGAAAATTGATAGCGCAAAACTGAATATGAGCGATATATATTGATCAATGCATGATGAATGATTAACTTAAGGTGTCCACGGATACAATTTGTGAAAAGGTTTTAGGTTTACTATTTCATTAAATGGCCGTTAAGACTTGCCAATCCTTTAAATGCCCATCACATCGATTATTGGCCGAATGATTTGTTTGAAGCGTGCCTTGGATGTTTTGGCGGTTGAGCGTAGATGAATGACTGTTTGGAAGATAAGGCTTTTAATACGAATTAATCGTAATAACCTTGCTTTAAGATTTCTTTGAAATTCACGCTTTTCGATTTATCGCAATCGGGCGTCGGGGAAACCTTAAATCGTTACATTGGTTCCATTTGGAATCCCCGATCGCTGATAGCGATATCGCATCGCATCGGGAGTATTAATTGGGCACTTTGAAAAGCATGCATGGTAAATCCCCGATCGCCGATAGCGATATCGCATCGCATCGAAGCGAAAGGAATTTTATTATGCCAACTTATTATCGCCGATATCCGATAGCCTATTGCGAGTTGTCGCATCGGAGAAAACCAATGGGTCATTAAGTTATGCCTCCTTTGTCATTGTGATATGCGATCTTGCGATCGCTTTATCGCAATGATAAAAGATTAATTATTTATATATATAAGACCTTTAATTGGTTTATCAAAAAGGTTTTGTAATGTTTTTATTTTGTTTTCGGACCTTTTTTAGTAACACTAAGTTGATACCAATTAAAATTAAAAAGGGACCCATTTCACGTTATAGTTTTGAGAATAATAATGATATGAAATGGGGGGTTGTTGTAGAGCACAACTATTGGCGATTCACTGGAAGAAACAGTTATCTCTGAAAAGTGTGGAAATACTTAAACTTTTTCAAAAAAGAAATTTCATCAAAGGGGAAATTCTAATATAACTAGGTATATATGCATTCCAAATAAAATGAAACTATCTTTGATAATTCCCTCTCTTGTTTAAATTTAGATACATTCTAAATTTTAAATTGGCCTTCTATTGGTTTTTAATGATAAAACAAAAAACCTTTCCAAATCAGCTTTTAGAATTAACTCTTTTGTCATAGGTAGAGCCTCTGCTACCAGCAAATGTTCATAGTTTCGATAGGGATACCGTTTAACCATGTTATTGTCCATTGTCCCATTCATCTCAGAGTATGATTAGCAAAATGAATTCAAAACATGCTTTTCACATTTTTCATTTCTTTTCTAATTTTCTGTCATTTTGTAAGATAAAAAGTCATTGCCCTAGTTTGGTGGCCAGCTGAGTGACAATGCCATTCATTGGTAGTAATTTAACCAAACAAGCTGGCTCATGATGAGATCCCTTGTCTTATAATTAAAGCCATTACAATGTTTTGGTATGCAGTATTGGTAATTTCGGTTAAACTATTTCCCTATGAACGTGGTAAGTAGGCTTGTAATAAGACCTCTTATCCTTTATATCCAATATTTTAGAATTACACTCTGAGTAATCACAAGCTTTGGTGAGCGGGATGGACAATTTTCTCCTTAAGAGTAAATGGATGACAAGGTAAGAGTTGAAGATGCTGAAATTGGATTAGTTCCTATTTTGATATTGATAACCTTCTTGTGACCAATTTGAAAACATAAAATTATTTACAAAATTTCTAAACTTTGAGAAGCATTCACAAAAATTGAAGTGTGGTTTCAGAATGCAATTATATCTAATTTCCTAGAAATTATCCCTTTTGTTTAAGACTTCTATTATTTTAAAAGTAAATATCAACACTACTTGTTTTGAGCAACTCTTAAGTACAACAAAGGTCAATGGAAGATACCCCACAACTTTATTTTCTAATGGTTCTACAAACTACAAAATTCTATTAAAAGGAGAAGGGGTTACCTCCTCAATTGAAGAATTTCTTTAAGATAAGGCCATTAATAGGGAGAGACTCTCTCAAACCTAATAAATCTTGTAATATGAAGGTCGAATGGCCTATCTTTTCATAGATCTGAAATGGCCCGAGCCACATGTTCTGAAACTTGGTGTGTTTTCCCTTATCTTCATGGGCTTTGTCCCATTTCAGAACTAAATCACCGACTTGAAATTGTTTTGAACTGGATGAGACTGAATCAAAGGATGATTTGATGATTTGTTGATGTTTCGCATGAATAACCTTGGCTTTTTATCTTTCCTCTTCTAATTTTAGAATTTGGTCATGTCTAAGTTGTATAGAAGAAGAAGGGCTTTCTTCAATAAACTGAACTAGGGCTAGAGAAGGAAGGACAAGATTTGTTGGTAGCACTGCTTCTTTTCCATACACAAGATTAAACGGGGAAGAACCTATGGAAGCCTTTTACGTTATCCTATCAGCCCATAATGCAAATATTAAAGATTTGTGCCAATTTTTATGATTCTGTTCGATAGTTCGCTTAATAATTTTAATCAGATTTTTATTTGTAGATTCTGTTAAACCATTACCCTGGGGATAATAATTAGCAGAATATTTCAGTTTAAATCCTCTTTTAATAGTGAAATCAAACATAGCATTTCCTGAGAAGTAAGATGCATTATCAAAAACAAGAGCATTTGGGACACCAAACCTGGTAATGATGAATTGGTCTATGAATTCAATAATTGCTTCAGAATTTGTTGTCTTTAAAGGAATTTCTTCAACCCACTTGGTAAAATAATCAGTAGCGGTAAGGATATACTTATGCTATTTGGAAGAATGTGGAGTAATCTCTCCAATGATGTCCAATCCCCATTGCTCAAATGGTTGTTCAATGTTGACTGGTTGCAAAGGGAAAGCTGGTTTTCTTTGTCTTCCACTAGAAGTTTGACAATTCCGGAATTTACCTACATATTCATGAGCATCTCTAAACAGAGTGGGCCAATAATATCCAACATGGATGATTTTGTGAGCTGTTGTATCAGCTCCAAAGTGTCCTCCTGCCAGTCCATCATGTAATTCCTACAAAACCTTTTGTGCTTCAGGTTTTTCTAGGCATCTTAATAAAATTGAATCATAGTTTTGCCTAAAAAGCACATCATCAATAATTGTAAAGTTTTTTGCTTTCAATCTAATAGCCCTTTTGTTTTTGTAAGATAGTTTGGGAGATGCATATCGATTTTTCAAATAAAATATTAAGTCAGCATATTGTGATCCAGAGTAAGCGATACTTATTTGGTTGATCTCTTTGGTTTGATCTGTATCACCTGATTCTTGAATGTGGGATGCTCCTGCCAATAACCTGCAAAAACCTTGGCCTCTAACAATCTTTGCTGGTTTAATTTCTAAGTCGTATTCTTGAAGTGATGTAACCCAGTTTGCCCTTTTTTCACCCAATTCCCTTTGGATTAATAGTTGCCTTACTGAAGGGAAAGGAACTATAACTTTTGTATGGGCTTTTAAAAGGAAGGGTCTGTAATGTTTGACAGCTTTATATACAGCAAAGGCTTGTTTTTCTACTTTGGAGTAATTCAATTCATCACCCTGAAGATTTGAACTATAGAATGAAATGGGTGCTTCCAAATTGTGATTGTTGATCTGTGTGAGTACTGCTGCATAAGACAAATCGGATGCGATAGTATACAATGTGAAATGATTAGAAAAATTAGGAGTATTTAAAGCGGGGGCATTGATTAATGATTGTTTGATCAAATCAAATGCTTCCTTTTCTGTTGATCCCCATTTAAAGACTGAATTTTTCTTAATCATAGTTTGAAGTGGAAAAATGATTTGAGAAAAGTCTGGAACGAACCTTTTAACAAAATTGATTTGGCCTAAAAATGACTGCATGGATTTTTTATTATGAGGAAAAGGGATTTCAGAGATTTCTTTGATCCTATCTAGATCAATATAAATGCCATCTTTAGAAACAATAAAGCCTAAGAGCTTTCCTTGAGCAAGAACGAAGAAGGATTTTTTAGCGTTAAGTGAAATACCATATCTCTTGCAACGTTGAAAGATTTGATTTAAATCATGCAAATGATTGGATCTCTCTTTAGAAAATACAGTAATATCGTCTAAGTAGACGACTACCGTTTTGTTAATCAACCCTTTAAAAGCTATATCCATCACTCTTTGGAACGTGGCTCCCACATTAATAAGTCCGAAAGGCATTTTCTGATACGCATACGTTCCCCATTTTGTTCTGAATGTGGTTTTGAGTCGGTCATTAGGATGGACCAAAATTTGGTTATATCCTGAAAAACCGTCCAAAAAGGACATTAAATCAGAGCCTGCCACTGATTGGAGTATCTGCTCCATAGTGGGTAATGGGAAATTATCTTTTAGGCTCGCCTTATTCAAATTTTTGAAATCTATACAAACCCTGATGTCGCCATTTTTCTTTATGACTGGCACCATATTGGAGACCCAGTTTGAGTGCCGAACGGGAAAAATAATCTTAGCTTTTAGGAGTTTATTGAGTTCCGATTTTATTTGACTCTCTAAGTTTGGATGTATTTTTCTCAACTTCTGTTGAACTGGTTTCTGTTCGGGAAGCATTGGAATGGTATGCTGGATGATGGATGTATCATATGTTTTTAAATCGTCATATTTCCAAGCAAAAACATGTTTATTTTTCCGTAACAGTATAATGAATGCTTCCTTTTCTTCCACGGAAAGTCCTAATCCTAAATTAATGTTTTGAGGATTTTGCTCAGTGCCAAGGTTTATCAATTCAAACCTTAAGGTGGAACTTTGGAGCTTGTATTGGTCATAGGTTTAAACCTGTCTTTAATATCATAAAGATCCTCAAGCTTCACCACAGGCTTTGGGATTGAATTTTCCTCGTGTTTACCTCGCATTTGAATATCGTGCTCGTTTTCCTCAATTATTTGATCATCATAGGATTTTTCGGAGGTTAAAAACTGTAGGATGTCTTCATCGTGGTTGAATACTCTCCAATTAGTGACATTGTCAGGGATTGATGTCCTAAAAAGAAATTCTACTGAAAATCTATCTGGGCTATAATCTTCAGAAGGTAGGAGCTTGGAAGCGACATTGGCTAGCAAGTCGGCTGCTAAATTTTGAGACCTGGGAATGGAAGAAATATTGAATGCCAAAAAGTGGGAGGTGATTTCCTGTACCAACGACTGATAATGTTTGAGATGGTTAGAAAGGCAATGTATTGTATTCCTTACCTGCTTAACAATAATCTCAGAATATCCAAACACTTTCAAATATTGGACCTTGAGGCCAATCGCTTTATACAGTCCTTGGACTAAGGCTTTGTACTCAGCTGTATTATTCGTGCATTCAAACTCTAGCCTACAGGACAGCATTGTTTTTTCTCCCTGTGGGCTAACCAAAATACATCCTTCTCCTGAGCCTTCGCTAGACTTGGATCCATTGAAATATAAAGACCAAAATAAAGAATTATCTACAATCTTATTTACAAAATTCTCAGTAACATTAACACATCTAGACCTATCAGTTTGTGAAAAATTTTTGATTTGTGATGTGAAATTGTTTACCGAGAAAGGAGATGGTTGGGCAATATAATTGCCAAAGAATGATTCAAAAGAATAGCTTCCTAAAATATTGTTGTTAAATGCAACTGGTTGATTCTCTTGTTCGAACTCTGTAACAGTGTGGGTCATGTGTTTCTCCCGATCGATTTTTATTTGATTTGGCTTACCTTTATAGGGAAGCCACATATGGGACCAATCGGTGGAAATATACCCATGGAGTTTTTTTGACCAATCCCTGCTTAAAATTAAACCATAGAACTCAAGTATATCAGCGATTAAGATATCAATCCTTTGAATCACTCGTGGATCAGCCGATAACCTGATTGTAACATAGTTTATTTCCCCTAAAACCTGGACTTAAGTTCTATCTAACTGCACAATGTGAATTGAAGACTTCTGAGGTTCTATGTTCAGTTTAGAACAAACTGAAGCTGGCATTATATTGGATGATGCCCCAGAGTCAATTAAGCAGTTATGTAGATTTCGATTGTAGATTTCATATGTTAAGAGGAAAGGAGGGGTGTGGGAATTTGATCTATCTCCAATTAGAATTGTATCAGTTGCCTCAACTCTACCAGAAGGTGGTTGTCCTGAATCGCTTGCAGCTTTAGTACTGGGAAGAGACGAAGAAGGAACTGCATTAAGTTCTTTGAGAAGCAATTTTTGTTGATGTTTTAATTTACTGAGTTCAAACACGGTGATGTTTGCCTTAGTCCTTTTCACATCATCAACAATATTATAGTCCATTGAATCGGATACTACCAACGTCTTAGATGATGTAGGTATATTGGAGGATGACGGTTGATTTAGAGATACTGTTGCGGCTGGCTTCCTTGTGGGTACCTTTTCCTTTGTAGTATCGGTACCTGCACTCCTTTTCTTTGAATTAGCCTGAATAGGTTCAAGAGTACTTTTACTCCTGGTAGTCACGGGAAAGGCTTCTTGTTCGGCTTCAGTATCGGAGTTAGGCAATATAAAGTCCCACATTCCATGGCATTCAACAACTTCCTCTTCTTCTAATTCATCGGATGGTGTAATTGTTTCTTCTTCTTCTTCCTCAGGATCTGAATCTGCATAGGATATAACATTTGGAGGCTTGGACTCAGGCTTCTTAAAATTCCTGTAAGGTTTCTTTGTTGAGGACTCTGCTACTTGCTTCTTAATCTCAGCCATTTCATTTGACATGGTTTTGAGGACCTTTTGAAGGCCCTCCATGTCATATGGATCTTTGGTGATTTTCTTCTTTGAATCGTCCTTGAAAGACACTTTTTTGGATTTCCGTTCCTCTAGAGCAGCTTTCTTTTCCAAAGCGATTACACGTTTTTCGACAGCGAGGGCTTCTTTCATGTTTTCAACCAATGTAGGTTTTTTAGCCCTCTCTACAAAAATGGCTATCTTTGAGGGTAAGGCTATAATGTACCATTCGCTTCTAATTTGTTCACTTGGCTTGTCATCGGTAGGGATTTTGTTCAAGAGTTTGTTAAATCGGGAGTTAAACTCCTTAATTGGTTCTCTTGACTCGATCCTTAGATTGGAAAGGTCATTGATGAGTGTAGCCAAGGATCTATCATCATCGTATTTGGTAAGAAACTGTTCCTGAAAGACATTCCAATGGTGATGGATCCAGAGGCAAGGAAAAATAACCAAGAACCCTGCTGATCCTTGTAATGTAAGGGGAACAATCCAAACCAAACATCTTCTTCTGTTACTCCCTTCAAACTAACTGACAACATGAAATTATTTATGTGTTCCTCAACGCAATGCGACCAGCATCTGGATTGAACTTTGTACATTTTCAGGATAATCGGGTAACGGATGTAAAGGCCAGGCATGTGACTGCACCAGGACTTCTCCATGGTGATTGAGCCATTTTGGACAGTACCAACGATTTCCCTGTGTGTTCCATGTGATTGGGGAGAGGTGGAAATGAAGACTGAAAGGATTGTTCATGTTGGAGGTGAAGTCCCTCGTGAACAATAATATGTAATGGTGAAGGGGTGTTTGAACGTCGCACTGGTGATGATGAGATGGAGATAATGAAAAAGTTTCCTACCCAGAAAACCTTCAGGGTTCTGTTTAATCCTGTTTCCTTGGGTAAAAGGCACTCAGGTGGTTCAATGCCGAGTTTTCGCTTTGAAGTCTGGTAAGATGATGAGGTAAGCGGAATTGCGAAGTCTGACTGCCTTGTGATACTTCAGATCTAGGAGGTGAAATTGAGAAGCCTTGAAGTTTTTGGATGATAAACTGAACTTCAGGGGACTCCGGGCTTAAATGCTCTGAAGTATAATGAGGTTGAGCAGTAGTAGTTGATCCTTCCTCTTCTCGTCTAGATACTCATATTTCAGAGTGCAAACGAGAGGTCCAAGGAGAGGTGGAGGGTGATTTACTCTGTGAGTGGTCTATAGGTTTTGACTTACTTGCCATTCATAGTGGATGCCCTCCTTCTAGCGCCAAAAATGTTGATGCCACGAAAATCGTTGTATCAACATTGGGGGATAACCACCTGGTCTGGACCTTAATACAACTCCTTTTCCGTTTGGGATGGTGGCTCCGACTGGATATAATGGGACCAATTTCCCAATAATGAATAAAAGGGGTGGATGAGCGATTGGTTATCTAATGTAATGATAGGCGAATAACTTAATCTATTAGCAAAAATAAAAGAACTATTACTAATCCCGGGAAATATTATTCTTTGGAAATGTAGCGTTTGATGATATTTGTCTATTGACAGGCATATAGATGACTCTATCAAATAAACATAGATATTTATTCATTCAAATATTACTTTATTTAAATAGTTAAACAAAGTGATTAACACAATATTGCTACACTTATCATTTATATCATCGATACATACATGATTAGAGGAAAAGCACACTGTAAACATCCAATAGTGGAAGGAATAAAGAATGCTGTTAAAACACATATATATATTCGATAATAGCAAGAGCGATCAAATGACAATTCATATAAAAAGAATAAGTTCAGACATAGATAATAGTACCATATGAGCTGCTTATGACTCCCAATATCAATCGCTATTTGAAATTCTTCTTCCAACGCAGAAATACTTTCAAACAAAGACAGTAGTGCACATTCGCATAAAAGTTTCTTTGTCAAAATCAGAATGATTGGTGCAGTTTTATAAAAGAATATCCCTGAAGTACAATACTGCAACTTTAGGTTTTAAGTCATATACAAAACTTTACGACCCTTTCTAAATACATGAAAGGGTCTATAAATACTAAACTAAGCTAACTATATATGAAACTGAAATCCTACTTAATTGGTATCAATTGATTTTAAATATCTCGTTCACAGCAATCTGGCAGTCGGTGGCATGAATCATCATTCAGGTTGTTTGCCTTTAAACCTGAGCTGACATATCGCAAGCATTAGCTCCACTTCGGGTGGTCTGTTGAGGCAAGAATTGAATTGGGCGGCATAGGTGGCATCCTGAATATCGGGAATGATATACCCGATTGCATCTGTAAGGCATTTGAGGGTGGCTCTCTGGCTGTGCGGTTTGACTAAAAAGAACCAATAGGTGTCCCATGTCAAACTGTTAATTCCTGTGATTAATCTTCCATTTTTCTCTAGTTCCGGATAACATGACTGCTCCAATGTTTTAGCTACTGTCAATTTACCTGGAGTACATTAAGAGATCATGTTAGACAAGTAAAGAGTATTATTAACCAATTCAACCAAATTACTAGTGGTTGATTTGCATCTTGAAATTGCTCTCTCTGCCTTCATTAACTGGGACTACCATTCTGTAAATAATATCTCTTTATGTGATTCTAAAATCTTTGGTAAATTAGCCGCCTGTCCCTGATCGGTATCTTGCCATTCAAGAAAATTGGTTATTGTTTCATCGGCTTGATCCAAGTCTGTTCTAGCTTTTTCTGATTTCTCACTTATTGATGTCGTTAAATCGCATAATGGTTCCGCTTGGGCGATTTGTTGACATAAAAGCTTTATCTGATTTATCAATGCCTTGTTTATCTGTAATGCCTCTGCTTTGAATTCATCTATCTGTGGAAGTTTCTTTATTTTCTCTAGCTAGTTTGATAGTTGAGCAATCTGCTCATCTTTTGACTTCAGCATTTGTTCATTCGCTGCTTCTAGTTGTGCCAATGCCTCAGACAGCTCTTTCTGCTTTTGAACTCCGCTGTCATCAATCCTCTGTTTCTCTTCCTACAACTGTTTAGTCAATTGATTATTTATTTGTTGTTGTGTTACCAATTGTTGTTCTGCCTGCTCCGCCTTTTGCTGTGCTTCTGATAGTTGCGCTTGCAGTGAAAAGATCTCCTGGTCTTTTGTTTTCAATAATATGCTTACCTCTGATGCCTTGTCTATTGTTGCTACCGAATAGGCTCCAGCATAATGTGATAGCTTTGTTAGTTCATCAGAGGGGTCAAATTCCTCTTTCCAAAGCACATTGCCCGTCACTGTTTGTTCTGGGAATAGGGAAGGTTGATTAGTCCTTCTCCTCTTCCTCTATCATTTTACCACAGCTTTGTGTCTTGGGCTATAGAAGACATCTAAGGGAGGAATTTCTTCTATTTGTAAAATAACCTGATCGGAAGGATCCTTTGGGATTATCTCTACTTCTTTCGAACTGGGTAGGACGTTGGTTTCACCTTGAGTCTCTTTTGAAGTTGCCTCTTGTGTATTAGCCTCTTTTGATGTCTCGTCATCTTTAGAGCACTCAAGGTTATCGATAATTGAATTGAATTGCTGCCATTCCTCGAGCAATTTCGGGTCAATTTGAGTATTTACATTCACATTTATGCTGCTCTGTTCCTGCTCTTTCGCCTGGGTTTCCTCTTGTCTTTTCATATGCACTTCTTCCTGTTCCTTTGATGTAACAGGAGGTTCCTTAATAAGTCATTGTTCAGGCTCGCTTGATTCTGTTGTTGGGGTTGTCACTAACAGATCTAGAGGCAGAGTTTGCAACCTCTATTCTCTAAGTCTGTTGAATTCAACTAATCCATCATCTTTGTGTTCGATTATAGCCAGCGATTTAACTTGGTACATTGACTCAGTTGATGAGAACAGGTCATCAAATTTATCTTCTTTATGCTCAAACTTGGTCAATTTGGCCTGTTCAAGTGCATTATAGGCGACTTTGCGTGGATCAAAATGCCTACTAGGGAGAGTTGCTAGAGTTAATGACTTTATTTTTTCAGATTCTTTCTCTGCATATTTGAAATCATGTAAAGTATAGATTCCACATCTCAGGGGAAAAGAGGGCCAGACCTGCTTCTTATTTTTCTTTAGAGTTTGTGTAACTCCTTCGAAGGTAATCTGATAGGCTATCTCCCTAGCTAGCAGTTTATCAGGTATGTACAAAGGAAGAACGTGAGGTTTGGCTTGACTGCCGAAAACTCTTATATAATTGAACTTCTCCTCTCCGAACCAACTTCCTATTGATGTCAAATCAACCCCTGCTTGGTAGAAAATCTTAGGGGCAGGTTTATTAAAGATAGAATGATGAATGGGTAACATAAATCCGTTGCAGATTTGGTATAAATGGTGCTTGTAGTAAGTTTTCCACAACTTTTGATGGTATATGTGAATGGGCGTGGGGTCTTGCGAAGTCCACCTCCATCCGAGCATAGGAAATTCAGATTTAAAACACAGGATATCTAATATATAAGCACTATAGTAGAATGGAGGAATAAGCCTTTCAGTGACGTGGGATTTGGTTCTAAAATCAAGAACCGTGGTTGCTAGCTTATTAGATAGTATAGTTGCCCAATCCATTATTTCACCATTACATGCCACTTCCATCAAGGGAACCATTTCTATAGTAAAATTAGCGGAATCATGCAACCCCCACAACCTACACATCATTATCCCAGCATAACAATAAGGAGAGCATAGAGAATCAACCGAGTACTTACCCGAATATTCATGCTTGTGTTTTGCCGGATTTTGCCTCCATTCTCGAATGGGTTCGGATTCAGTTTCATTCTCATCTCGGAATTTCTCCAGAAATGTCGTGTTGTACTTCTTCTCTGGCACAGGCAAATGATACATTTGCCTCAAATCATCAGATTGAAATGAACCGAAGATTCTCCCATCTCTGGTGCTAAAGGTTCTGTCTGTGATTGGGATTTCCTCAATTGCCCATCTCACTACATCTGTATATGGGATAATTTGTTCTCGAGCTGCTATCCAATGAAGGAAAGAGTCGGCTAAGTCATTTAGAGTAGCATCAGATTCGAGTGCTATCTGCTGAGGCTCGTACTATTTTCTTCTCTGGTTCTTCGACTTCAATCAAATTATAGGTACTTTGCCAAGTAGTTTTGCCGAGTCCTAGACATGTAGTATTTGATATCAATCCTTTCTTTTTAGTTCCTAGATCAACGATGAGTTGTTCTATGGCCGATGAAGCGGAAGCGATTGCAGTTTTCTTAGACTTCTTCCCCATTCTGCTTGAATTCATTACTTCGGAAGAGTTCTGCACAGGAGTGAAAATGAACGTAATACAGAAAATTGATAGCGGAAAACCGAAT
The DNA here is from genome assembly GCA_000404065.3 of Pinus taeda. Taxonomy (NCBI): domain Eukaryota; kingdom Viridiplantae; phylum Streptophyta; class Pinopsida; order Pinales; family Pinaceae; genus Pinus; species Pinus taeda. The sequence continues at coordinate 68,177 of APFE031468982.1, read as the reverse complement.
ATGAGCGATATATATTGATCAATGCATGATGAATGACTAACTTAAGGTGGCCACGGATACAATCTGTGAAAAGATTTTTAGGCTTACTGTTTCATTAAATGGCCGTTAAGACCTGTCAATCCTTTAAATGCCCATCAAATCGATTATTGGCCGAATGATTTGTTTGAAGCGTGCCTTGGATGTTTTGGTGGTTGAGTGCAGATGAATGAATTTTTGGAAGATAAGGCTTTTAATACGAATTAATCATAATAACCTTGCTTTAAGATTTCTTTGAAATTCGCGCTTTTGGCTTTATCGCAATCGGGCATCGGGGAAACCTTAAATCATTACATTGGTTCCATTTGGAATCCCCGATTGCCGATAGCGATTTCGCATCGCATCAGAGCGAAAGGAATTTTATTATGCCAACTTATTATTGCCGATATCCGATAGCCTATTGCGAGTTGTCGCGTCGGAGAAAACCAATGGGTCATTAAGTTATGCCTCCTTTGTCATTGCGATATGCGATCTTGCGATCGCTTTATCGCAATGATAAAAGATTATATATATATATATATATTATATATTTATATATAATATATATTATATATATATATATATATATATATATTATATATATCTAAGACCTTTAATTGGTTTATCAAAGAGGTTTTGTAATGTTTTTATTTTGTTTTCGGACCTTTTTGAGTAACACTAAGTTGATACCAATTAAAATTAAAAAGGGACCCATTTCACGTTATAGTTTTGAGAATAATAATGATATGAAATGGGGGGTTGTTGTAGAGCACAACAGTACCATACACTACCTTGTATAGTGCTTCCCATGCATGCAATGAGGGTGAAATCCAATTCAAATTGTGATGTGAGAGCATCACCTCCTTCTCCTCTTGTAAGCTTATTCCTGTATTTCTTATGCATACACTTGGTTGCATAGTGGTCATATTCATGGTAGTGAAAAAATTTAATTTTTCAATGGTCCTTCTTCTTGCCCTAGTTTTGGCTAGAATTTTGCTTGCCTTGGGCCTTCTTGTCCTTTGATTTATTTCCCTTACCTAGAAATGAAAAGTTTTCTTCCTTCTCATCTCTAGATGTGACAACATATCTATTATTTCTTCTTATCTCCTCACCTTATTTTCATTTATTTATGACAATAATGGAAATTTGGAGAAAAGGAAGGTGAAAGGTCACAATTTTCATGTGAGGAATAAAATGAAGGAAAAATAATTGAAATTGAACAAAATAGAGGACTCATTGATAAAAAAGCTTATAAGGATCAGTTCATGACCTTTTGAAAGTTTTTGGGTGGAGCTCTCTCTTCATTCTTTGTCTCACACACTTAGAGTATTCTTGGAGCACTCTAGCATTGGAGGAAATAAAGGAAATGGAAGGACAAGAAAGCAAAATGGAAGAAAATATCAAGCAAGGAAGAGTGGGATCACATAACTACAGTGGGATTACTTGTAGGTATTGAGTTGCATGTATGCTTTCCTTTCTATTTTTGGCATGCATGGTACATGCATGTATGTATTTGGTTCTCTTAATATCACTGGCATGGGTTTTTCTAGGTATGATAGTGGTTTTAAACCTTGCCTTTCCATTTTTGGATAGCCATGGTATGATGGGGTTTGTCTTTCTTGGTTGAGTTAGAATGTTGGATGGTTTCGAAACTATGTGGGGTGGTCTTAGGGTAGAAACACAAGGCATAGGAATCCCTGGATTATTGAAGGTGGGATAGTGATATAGCCTAATTTTGTATACCCTCATTGGGCCTAGGAATCCTCGACTAGTAAATGGTGGGATATATGTTAAAGCCTAGAGGGTGGAGCCTAGTTGGGTGTATGAGTCCTCCACCGATGAATGGAGAGATACATGTTATAGCCTAGAGGTAGATATAGACAAACTTCTCATGGTCTAGGTGGAGAGGTCCAAAGGAATACATGGCTCTATAGGCCTAGTGATCCCTAGACCAGTATATGGTGGGATTGTTGTAAATCCTAGTAGTGTATGTTTATTTTTTGGGCCTAGGAATCCCTTGGCACGATTGCGTAAAGCTCAATTTTATAGATGAGGGATTGGGCCTAGGAATACCTTGATGGATTGCGGTAAAGTCTAAGGGATCCCTAGTTGTTTTATTATAAGTCCCACGTTCATGCTTGGAATATGGTACTAGGGTGATTGTGTAAAAGAAAGATTTGGTTCAATCCTATCTATGGTCAGGTGGTACGTGGAAGTCCTTGACTTGGTTGGCTTTTTCATATGTTAATAAGAGCTATTTTCCCCTTGTATTTCATGAGTATTTGTACTTTTTATTATGTGGCTTTAATGGTTGTTCTATCACTAGCATATTTTGATTAAATGTTGGTTATAAGCATGGTTTCACGATAGATTTTATGTATGGATCTTAACATGTTTTTATTGGTAAATGAATGGCTATTGAATGCATGACCTAATAGATGTTTTCGTAGCTATTGTGAGAAGGAAATAGACCTTCTTGGTGATTCTCAAATAAGTATGAAATCCCTATGTTTAGATTTGTCCTTGATCAATTTTTGTGTTATAGGCTTTGTATTGGTTTCATTTAATGTCTTGGAAAGTATGATCAAGTTCTGGGTAGTGATATGGATCATAGCTCTGAAAAGTTGGTTCAAATCTCACAGTCTCAGGCAAAAAACTCGTTGAAAAGAACTGCATTCTCTCCCTTGCAGGCTTGTGTGAGCGATTGGAGGGTTTCAGTCACATGGAGGCCTTTTCATGGGAGTGACTGGGGGTTTATTTCATTGAAAGAATAGGTTAACTCAGGGGTTGGGCACCTGGAGTGGTGGATTAGATCCTAGGGGTCCTGTAGCACCTAAGGAAGGTTTGTAAAGTGTTGGTTTTTCGATTCCACTTCCTTAATTGCACTTGAGTAGTTGAATCATATCATAGTAACTCTTTGTCACATATTTACTCTGGTGGACTGATTGGCTTGGGTAACTGTTGGAGGAGGTTGTTATAAACACCACCTTATATCGTGGCGAACTTAAGGAAATATTTGTCCTTAGATGGTAGAGTTGATCATGTTGGATTTGTGAAGGAATCCTATATCTAATGGAATATGAGTTTGACTTTCTCCAATTCATATGATATTTTTTATCTAATTTCTTTTAAAACTTGTACTTGAAATTTTTTGGACAATTTCGATGGGGCTGAATGAAAAATCAATAATATAAAATATGTGAAATAAAAAAAATCCAACAAAATTCATTCTCTTCATTTACAAGTCCTGTTCAAAAGGGCAGCCTTGGTTTTTGTATTTATTTAAATATTAAAAAAATCATACACAAACACGTATTTGAAAAACTCAACTCATATATTAATTTACCAAATTTAAAAAATAATAAAAAATATAATTGTTCTTAAAAAATAAAGTTTCAGAATGCATAATTTAGTTCTCTCTATGTAGATCACGCTTATATATGTATATGTATATGTATATGTAGATGTAGATGTACACACACACACACACACACACATACATATATATAGATATATATAAAGAGAGAGAGAGAGAGAGATTTGTCTAAGTTATTTCAATTGAATAGATGCATACCTATTATAATGTGTGAAAAATTGCAAGGAAGGGCATTTAATTTAATGGAATTTTGACACATTATATGACTAATATTTTTTGAAAAAATATTATCATTAAGACAACAAAATAATTCTCACAAATTGTCTTTTTACTCCAAATCAAAATTCACAAATCTTATATGAATTTTGAGGGATTCAATTCAATAAAACAGTGAAATTTTGAAATTTAATCACCACAGTTGGCCCAAAAGTGTAAACCATCTTCATGGATTCACCCTCATCGATAGAAAATTATCCTCCTCTATCATATGTCATGCATTTTATTTTTAAACTAATTTCATTCCCAACTTGGTTTTGAATTTTTTGAACTTGTTAAATGCCTCATATTTTTCTCTGAGTAAACCAAACCATGTCATTCTAGCATAATTATCTATTTTTAACATGAAGTATATTTCACCCCTTAGATATTTTGTGATTTTTTTCACACACAAGTATGTATGAACAATTTACAATGGCCTTGTTGATGAGTTTTGTTTTGTCTTGAAGTGGAATTGGGTCTGCTTCCCATGAAAATAAGCCTTGCAAATAGTATTACATTGATTTGAAATCTTAGGCAAGTCTCATATTTCACCCTTCTTACTGAGTTTATAAAGATGGTCAATAATGATGTGACCCAACCTTCTATGTGATAACCAACTTTCATCTAATTTCCCCATGCAACAATTTTCTTTTCCTCCATATAATATGTATACATTACTTGAGGTTCTAGTTTCATTTTCCACCATGTTTTTAAAAAATACTTTCATGTTTTTACATCATGTAGAATGAAATGTGACATCATATCCTTTATCGCACATTTGGTTAGCATTTACGAGATTATTTTTTAGACCATCAACATAGAAAATATTTAGATTTAGTTTTTCCATTATGAAGGATAACTATCCCATTACCCATTATTCTAGTTGGTGCATTATTTTCAAAGGAAACACTTCCTCCTTTCTCTTACTTTAGAGATGGAAATGTTTTCCTATCTATAGTCATATTCCTTGAGAATCAACTATTAATGTACCATTGATTTCCTTGGTTTTGAGCATATAGTACAAATCCACACTCTTCTTGTCTTTATTGTTTCTTTCTTCCAATATTTGTGAATTATTCTTATTTGATTTGATTGGGAGGACTTATTGAGCTACTTTTACACTCACTTTCTTTATGTCCATAGCTATTGCATTCATAACATTCAATGTAATCCAATGAAGGGGAAAATGAGTTATAACCACCTTCATAAGGATTCTATATTTTTTTATTTCATATCCATTCAGTGGGGTATTATAAGATCCTATGCTTCAATTTCTAATATAGCCATTACTTACATAGGCTTTACAATCTATTGCCTTGTCACCAAAATTATTGCATGAAAAGAAATAGCCAGGAAATAAATTTTGATACCAAGATGTAATGAGCCTTCTTGGTGGAGAAATTCTTTTGAATCCATTCCTAGGTCTTTATTTTTGTTTAACACCTTAAATGGGAATATTGTAGAGGCAGCCATCAATGAGGGAGAAAACCCAACCATAAGCCCCAATTACACTTGGTCTCATTTGGAGTGGTATTCTCCAACTAGTATGTGGACCTAGTTTCCTCATTGGGATAAGGAATATAATCTATAAAACATGTCTTATTTTTTATAATATTTATATGCATACCTTTATACCTACCTATTTTATCTGATTAATAGTGAATATTAATTCTTCTAGGACTAGGGAGATTAATCATTCAACTAAATGGAGTTGAAGAACATTAACATAATGTTTTTCTTAGATATAAATAAATAATTTAAAGATTATATATTTCCCAATGTATTGATATGTTCTACATAAACCATTATATCTCACATTAAGAACGATCAATTATATATCATAAAATACTGACATTCTCATAGACTTATGTTAACATACAAGATTCATAAACCATAACATGAACAATTTACATACAAGAGAGACATGTTTGTCTTCTAGAAAACCTAATTTCATTAATTGGTTACACAACCCTTTGTTATAAAATATTGCAAAAAATGAGTCTAACAAGAATATCTAGTCTTTCAACTTTCACTCTCCTCTCCCCCCTCTATTCTCATGGGGTGATTTCATATTTATACAATGAATTATAGTTACAAAATTAAAAAAATTTGTTAACACCATAGTGACATTAGGACTTATATGATTGTAATTGTTTCTGATATGTTTTGTAGGTTGTATGAATGTTTCGTATTTCATATGCTATGGGACTTTCCATCTTTTTTATTTTTTGTTCTCATTTATATGTTTGATGAAATAACTTATTAATATCCTTTTTCATTCCCATGGTGAAACATTCAACTTGAATGACCACATTGGTGGGAGAAGTGATGAGTTTATCCACTGACTTGTCACCCACTTTTGGAATTCGTTCAATTTTAGTGACCACATTCGTTTGGTACCTCATTATTTCCTCAATATTTAGCTTGATGGGCATAGAGCTAAGTAGGTATTTTAGGGTTTCAATCTCTCATTCCTCCCATAATTATGTGATGAAGCCCCACATATGCTTGGTCAACACAATAGCTTCATCCATGGATATAATAATTTCCTTGCATTATAATTTTAAAACATCAATTAGAAATTTATCCTTCACCTTTTGTTTCCTATTAAGTTGGGGAAGTGAGTTTGGAATGTCCAAATTTTTCTTTTTCTAGTCAATGACTTGGTCGAGAGATTTACTAGTTGTATTTTGGACTTCTAATTGGTTGTTATTCTCAATAGTTATTCACTCCAATTATTCAAAGTAATATTGGATCTCCCCAATATTTTCCACGAAAGAATGTCAAGCCTTTTAAAGATCGTTATTCATTCTAATGGCTTGTACTTTGAATTTTTGAATGTGGGCTTTAGCCTTCTAGGCTCATTCAACCTTGGCATTGACCTCTTTCATGTGACCTTTTTTTAGTGCCTTAAGCTTAGTGATCTGAGCTACTTTCAACTATGCTAGTTGTTTCTCATACTGAGCCTTGAAGGATTCTAAGAGTGCAATGTGTTATTATTATAACTTATGTTTTTTTTTGGCATCCATTCATTGCTTTAGTTCTTTTAGTTATTCCTACAATGATGCTACCACTTGTTTCAATTGCTCCATGTCAATTGATAGACTTTGAGTAGTCACTTTGTTTTTCATGGAAAAGGCTCCTAAAATAGAGGTTATGCCAACAATATTTTTTATTTCTTTGGCCAATGACACTCCATATTATTCTTTATGTGGGGCCTTCCAAAATAATTTCCTCTTCATGTTCCTATTTCTCTTCACTTGGGAATATTGTGGATGATTCGTTTTCTATATTTGTCATAATAGTAATCCCCCAATTCAACGAATTTATCATTGATATCCCTTAGATGATCAATGATAGGCGCAGTGCATATTTGATTAATGAAAATTGGAATAGAGGAAATAATATTTTGTCAAATGATAGTAATCTATATTGGAATACTTATTGGAGTACTTGCCTACATGACTTTCTTTTATAAAGAATATTTTGGGGGATGCTCTGGTTCCTTCTCCTTTCTATCCTCCTTCGATATATCTAATTTTTCTTATTATTTTTCAAGAGAAGTAGATTTTTCTCTTGTTTTGGCTCCATCCTAGGCCATCCTCTCCTATTCTCTTATCGACTCAACTTCAACCCGATTCTTTTCGAAGGCCTCGATTTTAGCATTTTCCTCTTCATATTTGGCTTTTTAGGGTGCCTCTACCTCTGAAGATAATTTTACTTTATACTTTTCTCTCTTACTCTCTTCAAGATATTGGATAAGAATAAAGTCTACTTGTTTTGTTTCTTCCATCCTCTACTTTAGTTCCTCATATGTTCGAACATCTTGAAAAATTGAGTCGGTGGGAAGGGGCATGTTCATAGACATTTGGGAGTTTCACTAAATTGCAATGTTATTTGATTATGTTGTGAGGTCCATGTATCCTAAAAATACCAGCGAGGAGCTTAAGATCATGTTGTAGTGGCTACAACTTCCCTCCAAAATTTTATCCTGCACCCAAATTCGGAGCCTCCCTTGAGAGTTTCACTTGATGGTCACATACACTAGGGTTCATTCCATGAGCTTGTGTGAGCCTTCACACCCACCTTTATTGTTCATTCAACCCATGATTCTACATGTTTATGTCAATGTCTTGCTTGTGACCATGTTCTTGTCATGCTCAAAGTTTTCGCTTCGGGTGTACATGCTACGTTTTCTATGAAATCAGCGGTCGCACTCACACATGAAGTCACATCCACTGTCGCACAAGTGTCGTCACGGTTGATGAATGATCAATTACAAGTGTCATGATTGTCAATTGCATCAATGGTTAGTCATGTTTAACATGTGTGTCTGGATGGTTTGGGTCATCTCATCGCCGAGTCATGTTGGTGTGTGTTTACAAGATCACATGTGCATCTTTCACTCATTCACACACTTAGTCATTTTGCTGAAGCTTTTATGACCGGACTCCCCTCTGATAGCTAGACCATCACCCCACCATCAACTTGATCGACTGTCACCAAGAACAATGCAGAAGCACCAAGCAAGTCATTTCAAGTTTCACTTCCCGCAAGCAATCAATCAACTTCCAGCTAGTCAAATAGAGGATTTGACCTGGTATCCACCTCGAGACTCATTCCCCTCAAATATTGCATAGAGGTTGTAGATCTTTCCTACTCTGCTAGCTAGGAAAATTGTGTAGATATTTTGCATAGACACCCAGTTCCGTCCCTATCTTCCTCAGAAAATTATGCAGTTTTTTCATCTAGTCCTCCCAATAGTCGACCGGCTGCTCATCTAGAAAATTCCATAGTTTTCATGAGTAGGCCTTTTGCTACCCATGAATTTTCTCATCTCAGAAATTATGTAGAGATGGTAAGCAATTCGGCCTCCTAGCCTCAGTGCAGTTTCCCTTGCCAATAGCTCCCAGTAGTAGATTGCTAGTTCCCTCCAAGAATTGTTTAGTTTTTGCTACCAAGCTCCAGACAACTGACTTCCTGTTCCCCTTGGGAATTACACAGTTTCTATTGCTAGTGATCCAACATCCATCTGTAAGTTCCCTCTACGAATTGCATAGCTTGGGCTCCCAAGCTCCCATCCAGTTCCTCCAAAAAACTATGTAATTTATGCCTATTGATCCTTCATGTAGCCCAGCCTATTCCTCGAGAAAATTGTGCAAATTTTGCTATCAAGCCCTTGTTGTCCGCTTGCTCTAGAAAATTTGTATATTCTATCTGCCTTGCCTTTCTGCAGCCCAAACTATCCCTCCAAACATTTGTGTAGCTTTTCCTTCCAGCCAAGCCAGACCTTGTGGATAGTCACTGTCGACTTGGATTGCTCATCTTCATCACCGAGTGACTCTTGCGTAGTTTTCATCGGTAGTGCTCAGAGCCATCATCCAACCTCCCAATCATACTTCCTCTCCTGGTCACTTGCATCCAAAATGATCATGTGTCATGGTAGACTAGGAAGTTTTTTGATTTGATGTCGTCTCGTCATGAGTCACTGCAGGTACAAGTACACCAACAAACATGGCGCAATGATGAATGGGATGAACAAAGGGAGAAAATGAAGAAGGACAAGTTCACCAATGGATGAATGAATGATGCATGCAAATAGATGTGCTCGTGAACAAATGATCATGCACAGATGTGTTTGCAGATGGACATATGAGAAAATATGCAAGATGTGCTCATGAACAGATAAACAGACAAACATGCGCCTTTTGCAAATAGATGAGCCTGTCAAGCCTTCCAACATTCAAGCAAGGAGAAACATGCCAAATAAAAATGAATCGAACCAACGACCATCGAAGACTCTGCACACTTTGCCATGTGGAGGTGAAGTGGTGACACACCACAAAGACATCAATCACCTAGCAACACTGCATCTCGACTTGCACTCTAGGAGCAGCATGAATGTACCAACGCTGTCATCTTGAGTCATGTCATGAGTTGTTTTGTCCACGTCTCCACTGTGGGCCATGTTGCCAAATCAATGTAATGTAACATGGAAGTCCATGAGACCCACTTGTTGAAAAAAGAGTCATGTAAAGTCGAAAAGTCATGGAAGTCAAACAGTCGTGACGGTAGTCAAATAACCATAAGGGTCAGTTTCACCATTAGCTATAAATACCCTCTCATTTGTACATACAAAGGACTTTTCACCTTCACTCCTCCCACATAGCTATGAAAGTTTGTTATCGTTTCTTTGAGGAGTAACCAATGGCTCCAACACCCATCACATGGGGTAAGTGACGTATGGTGTAACAATGTGTCTTGTAACTTTCACTTGATTCAGAAGCCTTCTAACAAGCCAACATGTTTTCACACATGTATTGTATTTGTTGTAAGGCTAATCATTAACACTTGTAATGCATGTTTCTTGAACCCGTGCTTAATACTTGAACTAATTCACTTGTTGTAATACACACATGTTAATGAAAATGTGTTGTATATGCTACTAACACTGTCTTGCCCATGTAGACTACTCTCTCGAACATCAGATAGACCTTTCACATGGAACTTACTATAACAACTATTATATTCACATGGACTAATCACTGAGTGTTATACGTGTTATCTTTCCTTGTGTGTTGTGACTGCCGCATCCATGTTGACTTTTCTGCCAGAAGTAGTGCATCTCCTATTGTCTTGTGTGTTCCTAACAGAGTTGGGGCTTCTCCCAACTGAATTGGGACTCAATCCCACCCTCTCCCTCTATGGTGAAAGAACCATTAACACAAGTGACACTTATACTTGCCAGGCACATGAACCTCATTTCTCGGAAGACAAAGAAGACCACTCTCTTATGTTGACAAGTACGAGTTGATGCAAATGTTTAAGATAATGGAAATTAGGCCATTGTACTAGATGGGACTCCTACACCAAACAATGTGAGGTCTAATTGGGACTTCATACCAGGGAAATCCCCTGATGTTCGTAGGTCCAACACTATCAACATTTTGGTGCTAGAAGGAGGGCTAGATGACAAATTGAGCCCATACATATGGGTTGAATATCTTCCCCAATGAATAATACATGATTCATGCTCTCAGGATGTTTCTCCCATTTCTACCTTAATCCATTATCAATCCCTAATGATCTTCTCAATCACTTGTCCTTCTTAAATATTGATGGTGAGAATAGAACTTTCGTAACCGAGAAACTTTCTTATTTTCTTCATTTATATGAATCTCATGAAATTAATAGTGATGAGCTTGCTTGCGTACTCTTCTTCCTCACCCTTGAAGGTCATGTTAATTGGTGGTGTCATACCCTACCACCTCCTTCCATTTATAACCTTCTCACTTTCCTCAAGGAGCTCCATCAAGCCTTCGATGAGTGTGACCACCAAGATTTTTATGAAATAATATCTTGTTTAAGAATGAAGCCTAATGAATTAGTTGAGGAATTTTATACCTACTTCCTTCACCTATGTCACGAAATTCTTGAGGAGTTTGTGGACCTTGACTTCATGAGACAAGTGCTGAAACGCTTGGTTCATGTCTTCCAAAATGGTGAACTTCTTGATTTCACTTCTTCCTCATCTCTAATAGATCACAATACACCTCATGTCTTGAAGAGGGTTCCCATCACAACAACTAGAAAATTAAGAAATTTGTGCAGTGGTTCCCCCCTTGTAGCATTTGCAAAGCTAAGAAATTTGCACATGTTCCCAATCCATCTGCTCAGTTGCCTCCCACCCCAACAGAGAAAATTCTAGAATGGTTAGGAAAGCGTATGACGAAGACTCATCCCTTCTTTCTGCAAGAGTCCATCATCATTCTTAACCCGATTCTTGAGTCTAATATACATCTATGCCATCCTCCATCATCAACAAGCCATGACTCCTTGCACCATGACTTACTTCAGAAATCCACTTCACAAGATAGTTGCACGTACTCTCTTGATTCTCGAGCGGCTGGCTCAAGTTGCATTCATGAGCAAGGCATTGTCATCATACAAGTGGATGGGCAAGACAGTGAAGACACAATCAATTCCTCTCAAAGCATTGAGCTTCCATTCTCGATCGATCCTCGATCTATGAATCTTGGTGAAACATCATGCATAATCAATTCTTTTGATCAACCTCCAGCCTTGAGCTATTATCACTCCCACACTTACATATGTTGTGATGAATGCACAAGAACATAATATGATCTATTGTCATCTCATGTACTGATCCAAGTGGATATTGGTGGCCACCCACTAATTCGACTTGGATCCCCTCTAGTGCTTCGTGCAGTTTTTTTTAGTTTCCTTAATTATAGCACAATTTACTATTTTTAGCAGTTTTTCGGGTCCTAAACTTTCGGAGCCATTTTGAGGCCCTAAACGACGTTTTTTGGGAAATCTACCGCCAGCGACTTCTCGTGACTAAAAATCGTCTTTTCTGTCGTAGTCCTCGGAGAGATCTTTCCAACGGGCTATCATGCGCGTCAAACGGAGATAAGACGACCAATTCGCGACCCCGGGAAGTTGATGTACCAACTTACCCAAAAACGGGGACCACAATTTGGCGTTTCATCTTCCAGGTTTGGAATGTGAAGGGTTTTCCATTTGTTTCTCAATAATAAATAGGCCTTCGAGCCTCATTGTAACACAAGTTCAGAACAGTTCAGAGACATGTAGCCACACATCTCTTCTCAGAGATAAGCTACCATCGTCCTAGCTGGTTTATTTCCAATTCTGGTTGTAAGCATATTTCGGTATTTTTCCATTAATGAAATGAAGTGTTATTTCCGTTGCATATCTTTATTTATGGTTATCACATCTCTGTATTTATGGTTATCTCTGTAATCTATTGCGTTCCTGTTTAAATCCGGATGAGTGGTATCAGAGCGGTCTGCTTTTTCTCGTTTTTTTCTTTGCATGTCCCCGACGAGGTCAGGATATAAGGAGTTAGGGCTTGAACTGGTCCAACCTTTGCAAGACCAACCTCGAAAATCCCGACGGCCTCCCATGGCGGACGAGAAGAAAGACGAGGGGGCAGGAGATCCTATCAAAAATCTTGCTCGAAGAAGCCCTCGAGCGGCAACGGAACGCGATGATGGACAGCTTTGTGCAGATTCTTCAGCGGCTACCTAGAGGTGACGCATCGGCTTCCAGCAGCGACTCTGGAAACGCCACGCCCTTTAAGGTACAAGTTAATTTCGAAATCACCATCTTCGAGGGTAAAATAGACGCAGATGGCCGTAGATAAATGGTTAAATCTGCTAGATGGGTATTTCTCTGTTCATGAGTTTTCAAGTCGGGAAAAGATTGTTTTCGCTCTTCTTAAAGCAGCCCCCCACGTCAAGGACTGGTGGGAAACCTACTGCGAGCAGAAGGATGAGGATGAAAGTACAGGCTCATTATTTTCAGCCGCACCCACTTGGAATGACTTTCGAGATGCCATCAAGGAGCAGTACTACCCTGTCAAAAGCTATGAGGACAAATACATCAGATGGACCACGCTGCGGCAGGGACGGGACCAAGATGTGCCTGAGTTCACAAAAATCTTTCACACCCTTCGCACACAGTTGGGTATCAAAGATTCTGAGCTGCATCTGGTACTCAAATACCGCGGTTGCCTACATAGATACATCCAGGAAGAGATGGAGTTCTTGGACATCTCCTCACTCGGCAAAGCATACCGATACGCTGTCAAAATTGAGCAAAAGTTCAAACAGAAGAAGCGAGACTTTGGATCTGCGAATCAGAAGACCAAAGGACAAAGCCAAGGCGGGGTGACCCAAGACAA
>APFE031468982.1:40982-52568 GCA_000404065.3 Pinus taeda | reverse complement strand
AAAGCATCCACGCACATGGGACGAGACCCTCCCCTATGTTCAGCACAGCTACAACCGGGCTCTCCACAGCTCGACTGGCCACAGCCCTTTTCAGGTGGGCTTGGGATTCCAGCCACTATGTCCCATCGATGTGGCCATGCCATTTGCAGCTACTCATGTAGATTCTGCTCATGTCCAGTCTGAAACAGATAAGGCCAACAGCTTCATTGAGCACATCCAACATATTCGCCAGCAGGTCCATGACATTGTGGAAATCTAATGCTAAGTACAGGCAACGACATGATCAACATCGGGTGCCACACAAGTTTCAGGTGGGTGACAAAGTCTGGTTGCATTTGCAAAAGGAATGCCTTACCGGAGCCTATCGGAAACTCAAACCACTCCGATATGGCCCTTACACCATTACCAAGGCTGTGGGAGACAATGCATTTGAGCTCAGCATTCCCCCATTCCTTGGCCTGCACCCGGTGTTCAATGTCGACCGCCTTCGGCCATACTTTCCGCCATTACTAGACACGTCCGACATTGCAGAACAACTCACACCGACAGAGTTAAATCCAGCTTGCATGGAACAAGCTGCAACTGATCGGATCATGGACACACAGATCAAGCACACTCGCCAGCAGAATATCCAGCTATATCGAGTTGTCAAAGCAGGACAACTCCTTCACCAAGGCAAGTGGCTCAGCAGGGACCAAGTGCAGCAGAAATTCCCTCATCTCATGGAGGAACTCAACGCAATGGGGACCATTGCTTCCTAAGGGGGGAGGAATGATCCAAGTGGATATTGGTGGCCACCCGCTAATTCGACTTGGATCCCCTCTAGTGCTTCGTGCAGTTTTTTTCAGTTTCCTTAATTATAGCACAATTTACTATTTTTAGCAGTTTTTCGGGTCCTAAACTTCCGGAGCCATTTTGAGGCCCTAAACGACGTTTTTTGGGAAATCTACCGCCAGCGATTTTTCGTGACTAAAAAATCGTCTTTTCCGTCGTAGTCCTCGGAGAGATCTTTCCAACGGGCTATCATGCGCGTCAAACGGAGATAAGACGACCAATTCGCGACCCTGGGAAGTTGATGTACCAACTTACCCAAAAACGGGGCCCACAATTTGGCGTTTCATCTTCCAGGGTTAGGTTTTGGAATGTGAAGGTTTTTCCATTTTTTCTCAACAATAAATAGGCCTTCGAGCCTCATTGTAACATAGTTCAGAGGCATGTAGCCACACATCTCTTCTCAGAGATAAGCTACCATCGCCCTAGCTGGTTTATTTCTATTTCTGTTGTAAGCATATTTCAGTATTTTCCATTAATGAAATGAAGTATTATTTCCGCTGCATCTTTGTGTATATGGTTATCTCTGTATTTTATTGCATTCCTGTTTAAATCTGGATCATGTACACTCTAACTTAGATCTGGAATGTGCAATGGTAAAAGAAGACATCCATGTGGAAGCTTCCTCTATACCTCACTTTCCTATGTGTCATATCATTCACAATGCATCAAGATGCATCGGAGACACTCCATATTCTTTTGCTTCTTCATCTTCTTAGTTATCACCTCCATCGACACAAGGAAATGAGGTTTTCCATGATGAAAATAGTGTCAACACATAGGACTCTTCCCGCTCATCATAATCTTGTGTGTTGCACGAAGACAACTCATCAAGTCAGCTTGCTGAAGATTTTGATGAAGCCTGTGACAAAGATGGTTGTCATCCTAAGAGAAGTTTTGAAATCAATAACAACAACCATCCTCAAGCCATGCATGATCTGGTTCACATCCCAAAATGCAAATTTTCAATTCTAGAAAGTTCCAGGACGTTCTAGTGAGTCGAGGCACTTCAACATCTGTTGATGGTTATGTCAGGACCTTATGGCTCTGGTAATCCCATCAAACCAAATCAAATCTCGTTTCTCATATACGATCCATCTATCTGCATGGTTTCACTCAACACGGATCCCTGCGTAAAGAATATTTACTATTCGAGGTATGATATTTCAAAATTTTAGATTTTCGCTAATAATCGAATCCATGAGTCTGTTACAACATGTCTGTCTTAATGCACCTCTCTTACATCCAATTTAGGTTGGGAGTGTACATCCCTCATCCAATCATGGGATAGTGAAGTTGATAATATCAAAGACTGTCTTTATCTGGAATCATACTTTTCAGATGTTATCTCTCGTAATCATATCCTTGGTATTTTTAAAAAAAATTTAGATCAAATCTACCCACTCATCACACCAGCAATCTCCCCATGTGATGACGAGTGCACAACCTATCACACGAATCAAATTACTCTCATTTCACCACACCCCAACCAGTTTCACACATTCATAGTGTTGGCATCCTTTCTACATTTTTGTGATGACCATGATGCATGCACACTTTTTCACCAGTTGCAGGTGGGTGTTCTATCATGCCTAGCACACAACAAACTTGGTTGCCTCATTAAGAGCATTCATGCGACTATTCAAAAGGCTTCTTTGTTCATGTTAAACTAGAAATCGAGCATCTCGACTAACTGGTCTGATTTCTCTTCTATATTGGGTTGCTGTCATGCAGTTTATCATTTTCCCATCAATACATCCAATGAAAGTCGCTTCGCACACTATGATCTTCACCATCTAACATCTTTCTTCTTAAACTTATGTCAAGCAAATGAGTCACTTTGGCCTGCACTGATGGCTATGGTAGGCCCTCATTGTCTTGACATGACTGATGAGAATGACCAGATCTATCTATCTATATCATATTCCCATCGTGATCCCCTCTCTCGAATCGGGAATCCATTTTCTCAAAGATCATGAATCTTTCAAAATAGCCATAACAAATTTTATGATCCAATCATTAAATGGTTGGAACAATCTTACTTGGCGAGTCGTGTTGCAAGTAACAAGCTCCAGTCCTTCCTCACACTCGCTTAGAAACTTGGTGCAGAACAACACACAAATGCAAGAGGCCTCTGAGGTTTTTTGAAAAATGGTAGTCATGGAAGAGGTAAGAATGTGTGTTGGGTGGTTATGACACATTCTTCCACCCACAGGCAATACCTTCTCTCTCGTCTGCAAGTTTTTCAAGTTTTTTCATTTTCTATTGCACAATATTTTTTTTCTATTTTAATCGCTCGTATCTTTGTGACTACAGATTGGGTACACCTACGGTGGCTTCATTGGAAATTTCATTTCATGTAACCTGACTATTTAACGTAGAAGTAGGAGTAGTGTTTTCTTTTCGGTTGTCTTTGCTTTCTAGTTTGTATGTTTCTTTGTTTTCTAACTTGGTTTCTTTGTTTTCTTGTTGTTGTTTTCTTTGCTTAGTATTTTTTTTTTCGTTTCTTTGGTTTGCTTAATACCTTACTATTTTTTTTTCCATAAATAGGTGTTGCCAACTACTACATTCTGGCTTTTGAATAGAGTATGTGGCTAACATTTTAAGAGACTTGTGACACTGCGACACTTGGCCAATCTTGTATCCATCTTCTATGTGCTTGGTTATAACCTTCGGCCCTTGAAGTATTGACAAAAAATGTGAGCCAACTACAAGGGAATTTTTGGTCCAACCATGAACTTGTGTCCACACTAGGAAGCCACATGCCTGTACTCAAATTTTTGCTCTGTAAATTCAATCTCGCCCAACTAGTAGAAAAGGAGAAGGGGTAAATCTAAACGTGAAAACCTATGTCAGAGGTCTTACATGCTTCTCTGAAGGAACAACCTCTTATGCTCTCAATAAGTCAAGATCCCTCTTCTGTCCCAAAAATAAACAAGTGCCTATGCATAGTCCTCTTTAAAAAATACAAATGAAAATGAAGATAAAGGCTTCCTACACAATGACATAAGGCATGTAACTCTACCGGAGTACTGACTAGGCTCTCTAGCAGTGGAGCAATGTGTGTGTTCCTGCGGGAATCCATCGGGGTACTGTCCAGGCCTGCTAGTAGTGGAGAAACACCAGAGATGAAAACTTATGCTCTAAAAATCTTCAACTTGCGAGCTATACTACCCTTCTCAGATTCGAAACACTACGATCAAGCTGAACTTTTCTTTTTGTTTG
Organism: Pinus taeda; assembly: GCA_000404065.3. Lineage (NCBI taxonomy): Eukaryota > Viridiplantae > Streptophyta > Pinopsida > Pinales > Pinaceae > Pinus > Pinus taeda. Next base: position 48,512 of record APFE031468982.1, on the reverse strand, counting down.
ACTTAGTTGGCTAAACGTGAACCATGTATGTCCATGGGGTATGTGGCAAAGAAAAAGTAACCCAATCAATGATTTAATACTCCCTGAAATACCAAGGCCCTGTGCTATCAATGAACCAAAATAGAGAAGCTATTGTTCTACCAATATGTCACCAAGTGTTGTAGCGGCTACAACCATCGTCCAAAATTTTGGCCTGCACCCAAATTCGAAGCCTCCCTTGAGATTTTCACTTGATGGTTGCATACACTTGGGTTCACTCTGTGAGCTTGTGTGAGCCTTTTCACCCATCTTGCTTGTTCATTCCAACCATGCTTCTACATGTTGATGTCAATTTCTTGCTTGGGACCATGTTCTGGTCATGCTCAAGGTTTTCGCTTCGTGTGTACATGTTGCATTCACTATGAAATCATCTGTTGCACTCACACATAGAGTCACATCTACTATCGCACAAGTGTCATCACAATCAATCAATGAGCAATCACAAGTGTCTTGATCGTCACTTGCATCGTCAGTCAGTCATGTTGAACATGCGTGTCTTGATGGTTTGGGTTGTCTCGTCGTCAAGTCATGTTGGTGTGTGTTTGCAAGATCACATGTGCATCTTTCGCTCATTCACACACTTAGTCATTTTGTTGAAGTTTTAATGACCAGAATCCCCTCTGATAGCTAGACCATCACCTCGTCATGGACTTGATCAACTGTCACCTAGAACAACATAGAAGCACCAAGCAAGTCATTGCAAGTTACACTGCCCACAAGAAATCAATCAGCTTCCAGCTAGTCAAATAGAGGATTTGACCTGGTAGCTGCCCTGATACTCATTCCCCTCAAAAATTATGTAGAGACTGCAGATATTTCCTGCTCTGTTGGCTGGGAAAATTACGCAAATAGGCTAGACATACAACTAGTGCCCCTCCCTCAGAAATTGTGCAGTTTTTCTAGCTAGTCCTCCTGACAGTCGACCGACTGCTCATTTAGAAAATTGTACAGTTTTCAAGAGCAAGCCTTCTATCATCCAGTAGTCTTATCAGCTCAGAAATTGCACAGAGAGGATCAACAGGCCATCCTCCCAGCCTTAGTGTAGTTTCCCTTGCCAGTAGCTCCCAGCAATAGATTACTAGTTCCCTCCAGGAATTCCGTAATTTCTACTGCCAAGCTCCCCATAGATGACTTCCTATTCCCCTTGGGAATTGTGCAATTTTTGCTTCCGGTGACCTAGCAGCTAGCTAGAAGCTCCCTCCAAGAATTGCACAGATTTTCCTGCCAGGCTCCTGGCCAATTCCTCCAAAAACTGCACAATTTCTTCATGTTGATCCTTCATGCAGCCCCGCCTATTCCTCTAGAAAATTGCAAAAGTTTTTGCTATCAAACCCCTAATGCCCAATCATTTTGGAAAGTGCACAGATTCTATCTGCCTTAAATTCCTATAGCCTATACTGTCGCTCCCAAAATTTGTGCAGTTTTTCCTTCCAACCGAGATAGACCTCACGGACAGTCACTGTCGACTTGGATTTCTCATCTTCATCACCCAGTGACTCTTGCGTAGTTTTCAACAAAAGTGCTTGGAGCCATCATCTGGCCTCCCAACCTTACTGCCTCTCCTGGTCACCTACATCCAAAATGATCATGGGTCATGGTAGACTAGGAGGTTTTTGGATTTGATGTCATTTCATCATGAGTCACTACAGGTATAGGTACTCCAACAAACATGGCGTGATGATGAATGGGATGAATGAAGGGAGCACATGCAGAAGGACAAGTTCACCAATGGACGAATGAATGATGCATGCGAAGAGATGTGCTTGTGAATGTATGATCATGAAAATGTGTGTTCATGGACGGACGAACGAGCAAACATGCAAGATGTGCTCATGGATGGATGAATGGACTAACATGCACCTTTCACGAATAGATGAGTCTGTCAAGCCTTCCAACATACAAGCAAGGAGAAATGTGCCAAAGAAACATCAAGCGAACCAACTACCATCAAAGACTCTGCGCACTTTGTCATGTGGAGGTGAACCTGTGACACACCATGAAGATGTCCATCACCCAGCAGCACTGCAGCTCGACATGCACTCCAGTAGCAGGACGAATGTACCAACACTATCATGTCGAGTCCTGTCAAGAGTAATTTTGTCCACATCTCCACTATGGGCCATGTTTTCAAATCAATGTAATGTAATGTGGAATTCCATGAGACCCACTTATTGAACAAAGAGTCATGTAAAGTCGAAACTCATGGAACTTAAACAGTCATGAGGGTAGTCAAACAACCATAAGATTCAGTTTCACCCTTGTCTATAATACACCCTCATTTGTACATGCAAAGGAATTTTCACCTTAGCTCTTCCCACATAGCCAAGAGAGTTTGTTATCTTTTTTTTGAGAAGTAACCAATGGCTCCAATTCCCCTCACATGAGGTTAGTGATGAATGGTGTAACAATGTGTCTTGGAACTTTCGCTTAATCTAGAAGCTTGCTAGCAAGCCAACACATTTTCACACATGTATTTTATCTATTGTAAGACTAATCTTTAACACTTTTAATTCATGTTTCTTGAACCTGTGTTTAATACTTGAACTAATTCACTTGTTGTAATACACATATGTTAATGAAAATGTTCTATATATGTTGCTAATGTTGTCACGTCCTTGTAGACTCTCTCCGAGACATTAGACAAACCTTTCACATGGAACTTGCTATAACAACCATTGTACTCATGTAGACTAATCCGTTGATTGTTATATGTGTTATCTTCCCTTGTGTGTTGTGACTACCACATCCATATGGACTGTTCCACCAGAAGCTGCACATGTCCCGTTGTGTTGTGTGTTCCTAACAGAGTTTGGACTTCTCCTAACTAACTTGGGACTCACTCCCACCCTCTCCCTCTACGGTGAAAGAACCATTGACACAAGTGACACTTACACTCACCAGGCACATGAACCTCGCTTTTCGAAAGACAAAGCAAACCACTCTCCTGTGCTGACAAGTAAGAGTTGAGGCAAACCTTTAAGATAATGGCAATTGGGCCATCGCACTGGATGCAACTACTACACCAAATGGTGTCTAGTTGGGACTTCATATCAGGGAGATCCCTTGATGTTGGCGAGTCTAGCACCATCAACATATTTTTAAGGTTAACTACATTTTTTAGAAAACTTATTCAATGCAAAGTGGCTCGTTTTGATAGGATAGCATAGCCACAAGCTCTTAAAATTGTTGGCAACCAACACTATTCTAGCTATTATATTCTAATAAGCATTTTCCCCTATCATCAATCTATTAGGACCATTAGTTGCATCAGATGACAAGTCGCGAAACAACCATATACTCAAATATATGTATAGCGTTCTTCACAATACCAATTTCCCAATCCTCTAAGGGATTTTCTAGCTTCTTCTAATATCTCGGGCGTGGGAAAATCAAATAACATTTGGTGTGTTTGAGCTGACAATTGATAACAAGTTTTGTAAAAGAATTTAGGTTAATAGTTTTCCCATAATTCCTAGAAATAGATATGGATAAGTGACATCTTGGGTGTCCAGTGCCAATTTAGGCTAGGAAATACATTGGAAAAACAAAACACATTTATTAAATATACCAACACATAAAAAGAGGTACTCTAATTTGTTGGGGCTTCCTTTACATTTAGAATGGCATTTACCAAGTTTGTCGATAAAATGTTTGACAAATTGACTATTAAAGTAGTGGAAACTATCTTTTTCACTAAAGAAAACCATTCAAATTTAAAATGAGAGGCATTGAACTCACCATATAGCCAATTAACCATCACTATGAGATGAAAAAATGGTGTCTAAAGGTGTTGAGTAGTATAATGCTTGTTAGCAAGCTCCTTGAATGAGTTGTTATCCCACTACCATCCCTTCAATATTTTGATGAATTTAGGATGAGTTCCAAAGAAATTATCCAAGAACTGCTTGTGCAACTTAATTTTTGTAGTCTTTTGATGGTAAATATGATTGAAAACTTTGGATTTTAGGGAGGCCACTAATTCTCCTACATTGTTCACAGTGGCCTCTTGCTATAAATAAACATGTGTTATTTTCCCACCTTGTCATATCATTATATTGCATAGTTGGTAGTCTCATGGCTACATGATATATTTTTTATTTCTTAATGTTGCACTTGCTACAAAATCTTCATCACTTTCCTCAAATTGAGAGTAACTTGGCATATGTTCTATAAATTTACCCCCAATTTTGGCATATGTTGGTTCCACCGAAGACTACAATATACTCAAAGTGTGTTTCACTAGTAGGAGGGTCTAGCACCATGGGTTTAGCAATATTTAGCTTTTTCCTTTCTCCTTTGTGTGTGTTTGACATTCTATCAAATTTCTACACCTTCATCTCTTGCATGCAATAATGCACAAAGGTACCACAACATATATGTTATTCGTAGTTAAAAACACATGAAGAAAAAGGTTTCTTACTTTTAGCATAATTAAATTATATTCGAGTGATCCTTAAACTAGGAAGTAAGCTTTGGCATGGAAAGGGGGTAAGGCCAAGGGGGAATTTTGAAAATACACAACTTAGAGTGAGTGGAGTATGACTTGAATATCTCCTTTACAATAATTAGTGGAAATTACAAGAATGTTTTAATGCAATCGTGGGAAGGTGGGACATTGGTTTTCACCTTAAAGTCTGGTTCATGTGGGGATTAGGGAACTACAATCAAAGGATCCCAATATCAATATAAAGAGATCATGTTGATGGCTCTTAGGTAGAGGGAAGTAAAACAAGATAAAATCCATCAAAATGATTTAAAAACATGAGTTATCACCATTTTGGAAGTGATTGATGTAAAATTCTTTATGAAGGGGACGGTTAACTCTTAGCAGAAGACAAGGGCTAATATCTAATAAGAACAAGTGTTAATATTAGGGAAGGATTATCAAGAAGAACATTTATATGAGTTGAGATTTACTTAATATTAATTTTTCTATATGATGTTAGTGTCAGGGATTCAAAGGGAATAAAAATAACGAACAATATTTTACAACATTTCCTTCTAGATTCCAATCTCCAATATAGGTGATTTTCAAGGATGTGGGAAAATATCTCTGATATAGTGTTAGTATTGGAGAGTAAAAAAAGGTAGAATATTCCATAATAGCATAACAATTTAACGTTTAATCTCTAACTTTCAATAGAAGGCACTACAAGGGGATGCGAGAATTCCTTGACACATCATTAATATCAAAGAGATAGAAAAAGAAGAGGTTTAGCAATTGATGTAATGGATAATCCTTTGACCTTTGATATAGAATGTGGTAAAGGAAAGAAATAATACCATGGTAAGTGATTTTGAATCCTTAGAGCCTATTTGGGGGTTCTCTAAGGGATTTATATGCAACACATCTTAGACTTATGGGACGAGAACCATGGAGGGACCCCTACACAATTTTTCAATCTTTAACAATTATGAAGGGGGGTTTTTTTGAAATATCAATTTTCGACTTACTAAGGAACATCAATTACCTCTACCATCACTTTATATGATCTTTTTTTTTAGTACCATTTTTTGGATTAAGATAAGCTTTAACCAATTGATTTAGTTGTATCTTTGTGTCCCACATCACTTGGCACTTTTTTTCAATAAATATTTTACCTACCAACCAAATTTTTGTAGGTAGACCCTTTAGGCATTATCTAGGATCCAAGTTGTGATATTTATTTCTTATTATTTAGGATGACACATAACCACCCTAGGCTTGACACTAGAGAGAAAACACAATGTTTTAAAATGAGGGTGCTAATGTTTGTTCCGCATCTCCGAATGAATAAATTTCCCTAGATAGGGTTTCTTCTTAAACCCTTAATACTTGTACCTATGTCCTAGTCACCATATGTGTAATATTTTTAGGCAATATATATTCTATATATGTGTTCTTGTGTGTATATGTTTCTCCTTTTTAGGTTTTATTGAAGGAGACTGCCTAGTGAGGTGGGGGGGTATATTCAGAAGCCCTTTAAGGGTGTGGGATGGATGTTAATTTTGGAGTTTATTTAATTTGTGAGCACCTTGCCCTATGCACTATGTGTTAAATTATTTCCTATTTTTAGATCTTGGTAATTATTCCCTTATGATCAATAATTACGCACTTGAAAAATTCTCAACCTTAATTTCGTTTTTATGATTGAGTAAACACTATTAGATTGATATAAAATATATGATATACTTATTGATGTTTGATTACAATTGAGGGCCCTAATATATATTCATAGTCTAGGTTTCTTTTCATTAATAGTATTTTCTTTTTCTTTTTTTATTGTTAATACAATACATAAATATATATTGTTTTACATAATATAATATATTGTTGTTAGGAAGGGAATGCATTTTGCTTCTATATAAAACATCAACACTCCATCTTATCATTGAAGTTATTCTTCCATGATGTTCTCCTCTAATAGTCCCAATCACACACAACCACTTCACATGGTATGGGAAGGGCTACCACCATAGTCTTAAGACTATGTTGCAAGTATCTAGTATGTTTCTCCTCTCCTAGTAGTTCCAATCACACCTATCCACTTCACATGGTGTAGGAAAGACTTGTACCAAGTTACTAATTACTCCCTCAATCACTTCACATTACTCATCTAGGAAACCCTTGGCCAGAGGGAGCGTATATGGCCATTGTAGGAGAAATATCACAATTCCCTCTCAATGAAGTTGGACATTCTACATCATGCCAAGCTTGCCTCTAAATTATTCAAATTGCACTTTAGATAGAGGATTGGTGAGAATGTTTTTTGTTTGCTCATCTATGGATATGTATAGGAGTTCCACTGCTCCTCTTTGTACAATTTATCAAATGAAATTAAATTTTATATCTACATGCCTTGACTTGTCTTGAAATACTGGATTCTCTAAAAGCTTCCCACAACTTTAATTATCATAGTATATCAAATCTGGCTCTAAGTATAAGTCAAATAACCCTGCATGTAACTTTTTAAGCTACACTGCTTCATAAATTGTGTTACCAGGAATAGTGTCCACTTAGAGCTGCTAATCCCACTAAGGCTGGTAGCTATCTTAGAAACAAACAAGTTAAAACTACTTTCATTTTCCTTTATGAAAAATAGACAAGAGGGGAATAGAGGACACCAACCTTTGTTTTGCGCTTGGTTCCTTTCTTGGTTCCTCTCCTTCTCGATAGATCTTTGCCACTCCTTCTTTGTCTACACAGCTTCAGAGAGTACCCGTGGAATCAAAGCAGCACAATACTATCGAAGAACATAGATCTATATTCATAAACAACATAGGACCAGATATGTATTAACCACACAAATGCATATACAATCAAACATACACGAATGTGGAGGAAAACTTTAATAGCTTTATTAATATCAAGAATAGCAATAGGATTACAACCAATTGTTCTAACCCGACATCATCCTCCAGCAAGAAAGCCCTTCTTCACCTCAAGTAAAGCTTAGATCACCCAACACTATGATGTTACACCAGAAAACCAACAACACTTCTCTACAAGAT
>APFE031468982.1:11556-40826 GCA_000404065.3 Pinus taeda | reverse complement strand
CTGTCTCTACCATTTGTCCATTCTCGCCCATCGCACCCTACAGAGGGGCCATCCAGTATGCATTGCACCCTTTACACTGGGAAGGTGATATGCATCGCACCCTCTGCACTGGGCATTCAGTATGCTTCAGTTTTGACCATTTTTTAGCAATTTTCTGTGGAGAACTTCTGGGAGATGATATAATCAACTAGCCTTGTTCCTTTAGGTATTGAAGCAACACTTTTAGGGACTTAGGAGCCCTTAGTTTATGGACATTTATGATTGGGGTTGTAATTCCCAAAAATGTCTATAACAGTTGCCCCCTAAAGCATGAGGTCATTAATCTTTTGATATCGACTGAAATGCTTTACCATGAGGATCCAAAGTTTTTTCGAGCTAGGAGGCGACCTGTAATAAGATACAATACAATAAATTATCTTCATAATATTTTTCATGATCTAGTTGAGGCAGGCATTCCCATGCTCAGCTTTATAAATTCACTTTCATGTACATAGGACAGACAGCCGTCTGTGTAGTAGACTGATGATTAGGACGAAGTCATCATCCTTTGATTTGGATGATCATCTGTTCGGAAATGATGTACATTTGATGTCTTTATATTCCTGAATATATCGCAGCCCAGATGGATGAAACTAGATCTAGGGTCTTCAAAACTCGTTCCATCTTCACTCGAAGTATAAGTCGATCCATGTGAAAGAATGTTCTGGAGTCGAACATGGAAAGACATTGCCTGATTACCAACCAATGATGTAAGTTGTTAACAGGTGCGAGAGGAGTCACCAATAATGACAATGACCCTCAAGGTACTACAGTACAATTTGTGTGGTGTGAAAAAGGACTTGGTGTTGAACACCACGGAAAATCTCTCAGTTGAAGGCCATTGATGTAAGCCTGTCGCCGGAAGTGAGAAACTTGCCATTGAGGCATGCAAGCTTCAAATTACTGAAAGGGGTTGTTCCTAAGTCAACTTCTTGGATAATGAGCTGATGTCGACAAGAAGTGACCCATCGTAGGAGGGCCTTAATGAATCCCACATCTACGACACAGAACAGAGAAAATGATTTTGGAGGTGAAAACGATCTGATGATACAGGGTTCAGGGTGGCGGTCTTGAAAGAATGGAGTGTGAATGTATTACAGCGGATGAGACACAGGTGAATTCTCTTAGCGACTTCTCTTGAACATATCAGCGACATTGACGATGGATCGGTAGCGTTAACCCCAAATATGGATGGTGTGATGGACCAATGGTGATATGACCAGTGAACGAAACAACCCAACCTGACTCAGATGCAGAGAGAAAGTGTCATGTTCAAGAGCGACTTGCTCCCTAAAGTTTATTCAAGTTTTCCTCCCAATTTTCCCCAGTCATTGCTGACTAGTACCTCTTTATTTTTGTCAAGCTTGAGGAGGATAACATATGCTTGTTCTATAATTCACCCTTCAGGCGAACCTGTCGCTATGTTTTAACGAGTCTAGCGAGAGTGAAACTCGTTCTCGCCCATTTGGACAAGTTTGTCACTATTAGGTTTTAACGAGTTTAACAACAAAGATAACTCGGTCCTTTTCAATTTTAGAGAGTCTGAAAGAGACGGAAAGGAAAATCCAATGATTCTTTTTCGTCATATAATCCCTTAAGTACGAAAAAGCGTAAAATAATACGAAAGGGATGAATTTTCGATAGTTTTAACGAGCCGAACAAGACAAGCACTCAATCTTTTTGTGTAATAATTCCTCAAGTCCAAAAAGATTAAAATCTAGAGGAGGGATAGCACTTTCGATGGCTTTAACGAGCTGGAGAAGCTAATCGCTCAGAAATCTTTTCATATTTTATGAGTTAGTTGAAAAGAGCTTAAAGGAGACTTGTTTTCTGAGGAACGAGTGATGATTTCGGGTAGCGGTTGATTCCACGTAAGGTTTGGAATTTTCCAATCACAGCAGTGTCACAAGGATGGCTAACAGAATCACTCTTCACAGATGTTCCTCGAAAGGGGTAAACAATCAAATGGAGGCCAATGATCGGCTAAAACAGAGTGGAGGTGACGATGAGAACATGACCAAGGCTCAAAAGCTGATGATAATGCATTCACAATGGTTATTTACCAGGGATCGGTTCATTTTTTAATGAGCTTAAACTCTGGGGGAAACATTTTCTCATTTCTTATGTTTATTTTTTAACGAGCTTGAATTCCGCGTTAAAACTACTCGTGGCGGGTTTATTTTTTAACGAGCTTGAACCCTATGGTAACACTACTCGTGATAAGTTTGCATGGCCCCAGCATAATAACGCAAATCGAGGTGCATGCCCCCCAAGCTTCATTTCATTCAATTCGATGGTTGGAATGAAGGTTTACCTTCGAGATATTTGAAAGACTCAATTTGGAAAGGGATTTGTTTCATTTTTTAATGAGGTTGACACAGTAAAAGAACTATCCTCATGGCGACCTTTGATCACAACTCATAAGCAGTTATGAAGTAAAGATTTAGTTCCAATGCCCCTAGTACATAATGTACAACATCACTGAATTGATCATTAGATGATGTAGCTATGGTAGGGCTTGGAGGCGATGCCTTGCGATGATCCACACTATCAAAATGTTCTAAGTTCTTCTTCATTTTTGTTGATGTAGAAGATCTCATGGGATAGGTTTCCACTGTGGCCACTTCTGCCAGCTTACTCAGAGGTGGAAGGGAAAAAGTCCCCATTAAGGAAGGGTCTTTTAGGAGACATACTCCGATATTTTGAAGTGACTGAGAGCTTCCGTGGATCATCGGAATGCTTCCCGTAACTTTTGAACTGTTGGGGAGAAATGTTTGTTGGTCAACGATTGTGATTCCTCCTTGGAAGGGAAATGCAATCTTTCTAAAGTACGTCAACACAATGGTAGCCATAGCATATATTCAGGGCCTTCCCAGTAGGATGTTGTAATCGAGGTTTCCATTGATAACTTCAACATCAATTTCTACTATTTTTCCCCCCAGTTTGACTTGCAAGTTACTTAAAATCCCATATGGAGTGTATGTTCTCCCATCAAATCCTTTTAACATTGTTAACGATCGTGACAAGGGTGGTGAGCCTAAATTTTTCCAGCAACTCATTGACATAATACATGTAGATGCCCCCTCATCAATAATTGTTCGATGAACAGTTTTGTTAAGGGCTTTCACTTGAATAAGGAAAGCTAGTTGAGCTGATAACTGAGGGTCATATCCTTTGTGATCAAAGGCCACAAGATTGGAATCCCCTGGGTCAATCCCACCTATTGCTGATAATAAAGCCTGCTTTTGGGAGGGGCAATTTTGCAGTACCTCAAGTGTTGACATAGCGGATGGCGATTGGGCCAGATCCTCCACTATTTTATAATGTTGTGCTGCTTTGGCACGAGGATTAAATGTCGATTTGTGTACTACTCCCTTTGGCAGCTTTATCATTAGCTCGGGAATGATGGGTGGCACAACTTCGGTCGAAGTTGTTGTCGAACTACTAGGTTGATCTGTAGCCTTGTTGTTCGACATCAGTGGATTTCCATAATCTTTATTCCTTGTCGATATCAAAGCATCATTTTGTTGTTTTGAAATGGGCAACATAAGCACTCGGGATGGGGAAGCATTATCACTAGCAACCAGATTGGTTCCCAGGTTTGGAAACGGATCATTCAATACTGCTGAGGTTTTTGAACTCTTGAAGAATTTTCTAAGCTCATCTTTATATAGACAATCTCTTGTCCAATGATCCTCATCGCATATCTGACACCCTGAAGGAGGTTTCCTTTGCCCAGAAGGGTTTGCAGAAGATTTTTTAGGAGATGACTCCTCATGTTTCTTCTTTTTCCCTTTCTTTTTCTTCTTGCCTCCTAGTTGCTTTGGTTCTTTGCCTTTGTCAGTCGACATGGCATTAACCTCCAAGGCAAGAATTTTGTCATTTGCATTTTGACTTGAACCTGTACGGGCCTTATTTTATGTAGCCTTTACAGTTTTCGTGCTAGTCGTACCTACCAGGCCATCGCTAGCGTGAGAGTCTTTGTTTGATTTAGGAAGGGGAGGAACAAAAAATTCTAGTCTAGGAGCATCAGGGATTTTATCGTAGAGCATGCTAGACTGAGTATATATCAAGTTTAGATATTGTGCATGAGCAATAACTTGCTCTTCAGTGATGACTCCTCCCTTTGCCACATCTTCTGTAATAGAAGGCAACAATGACTTAATAAACCATTCAACTAATAGCTGATCAGGAACATATGTTTTTACCATTCTATGATGACGTTGCCGCTCATGAATATGATTGGATATGTGAGTGGACATCGTTTGTTTGAAATTGGTAAGAAGCTCTGTTCCCATTTCGTACCTTATGGGTAACTGAAAATGGTTAAAAAGGTTGTGGCTAGGGTACTGATCAAACGAAGCTCTAGGCAATTCGATATAACATTTTTTTGTTGGACCAGTTAACGTTCGTTGAAAAAGGTGAAGCCTGATCGAATCATCATTGAGAGTGTTTAATGAACACCACAGATGAAAGGTCATCACATGATTCGACGGGTCTTCACTTGGATTTCCACTAAATTTAAGAATATTTGACAGAAGTTTATGTGGAATCGCCGGCCACCAAGGGGCATAAGCAATTGGATCATTCGTCAACCGGTTTAGATCTGGTAATTCTAGAGTTGCTACAAAGGGCAACTGTTGATTCAAGTTAGGCGAAGCATACCCAGGATAAGATGGAATCGCCTGAGCAGTGGGGCTTTGCATACCAGCATAATGTATTTGAAGTTGGTAACTTTGATAAGGTTGATGGGCATAACCATTATAGTATGGTTGTTGATAACTTCTTTGGAAATGTGTTTGCCCATTACTTACAAAGACTTGTTGCTCAGGTCCTTAATGTGATTGCTGGAATTGCAGTTGTTGATATTGACCCAGCCATGGTTGTTGGACCATTTACTGTTGTCCAATATTGGATGATTGACCAAGATGAGGAGTCATAGCACCTATTTGAGCCTGAGTCGCTCCAGATAAGGAGGCACTAACCTGAGGTTGTGATTGAATCGCTGAGACAAGAGGCTATTGTATTGCAACCTGAGAAACTTGGGGTTGACATACAACAGGTAGTGCTTGTACTTGCCATGCAGTCACCATAGCAGGTATAGTGGGAATATTCGACACAAGGTGGACTAGTTGCATTGAATATACAACCCTTGGTTGCTAAGGTAGTATTGGTACCCAACCACTGGATGTAATTCTAGTTTGACCTGAACTTTGTTGTAAACTCCCATATGGTTGTTCTCCAGGAGGGAACAATGAAAAGGCATACTGCCCCCCATATGGTGGCAATCCAGTACTTAAAGGGTAGATTGGCCTTTGAAGACACATTGGATCAATTCTTTGAGTTTCAACATTAGAAATACCAGATGAGAATCCGGATGAAGAAATAGGAACTAACCATGTTGTCGAAACAGTCGCTGATCGGACTCTGGCTTATTGTTGATATCTTGCCGGGACAGATGGTACACCAGTGAACATTGTTGGGGTAGCAACAGGAATTTCTACCGCTGCTGTGTTGGATGACACAGTCCTAGATGTCGACGGTTGTTCAGACATATTAAGCCTATCCAAATTATTCCTTAGCGATTCTTCAGGAACTTCCGATGGCGGGAGAATAACTTCTGATGAAGAAGGATATAGGGTGATCCCAGCTACAAATTGTGTTGGAGTGTTAGTTGGAGGATCTTCCACAATCTCTTCTATGGCAATCAATCCAGGAGGAAGAGGTAGACCGTCAGGTCTGTAAAATATTTCTAGTGCCGAAGAAGATATAAGTTCTGCAGCAAAAGACGTTTGGGGAGTAACACCTTCCGAATCAGCTGTAGATGGAGCCGGTTCAGGAATAGAAGTATTTACCGTCACACTAGGATCAGTTGTGATGTCCTTTTTTTGTTGCGGAATTTCTTCTGTAGAGGTAGGGATACCAGAAATGTTCGTAGTAACCGGTGTCTCTGAGGATGTCGGAGTACTTGCCCCGAGCAACCTAGGGGACTTTGATCCGGTCAAACGAGTTCGCTTTGTCTGGAATAGTTTCGTTTCCAGAGTCAATGACGGTTGACTCATAAGTCTCCACGAACGATGGGGTTTTGATTGAATTTCTTCCATGATTGTGGATTACTTGATCAACTCAAAATAAAAAGGGAAAAATGTTTCCGAATTAAATGAATTTTAGACGCTTTGACACAACTTGTTTTCTCAATTTTTTAGAGTCGAGAAAAAACAAAAGATGACTCTAGTCGCCTTCGATTTTAAATGAGCCTAAAGTGACAAGTGCTCAGATGGAACTTTTCCTTTAAAGATTCTGAAAAGGAACGAAAGAGACTTCTTTGGAAATCTAGACAGGGGGATTACCAAGCAAATCGCAAAACTGCAAAATACTTTTTACGTTACGACAGTCAATCTTCCCGAATGATGTGTTCAATGCATTGCGATCGATAGGGCGGCAGACACGGGTTCCTAAGGATAAAGGATATAGCCTATTGTGGTCTCCCAATATATACTTGACAGTACATGGGAGCACAAGTCCGTATTGGCACTTGTCGTCTCAAAGTGGAGGAATCACCCAACCAACAATGAAAACAACAGTTACCAGGCTTTACGACGCTGAAATACGTCTCTAGCCTAGACTTCTAGATGTTGTGCGTTAGGTTCCAAAGCATTTTGTAGTTGATCTTGTTTAAAAATTTTCCTTTCAGGTTCACCGCGTGATGTGTATACAATTCCTAAAATGCAGTCTAAGATGATAAACAAATGTTTAATCTTCTTTTGAAAATGAAAATCCTAGCTACTAAGGAAAGAGAACTGAGGGTCTTTCAACAAAGAGCATAGAGCACACACTAAATGCACTATCCTAAATCAAACCAGGTAGTATCAATGCAAATGCACATGCATGTATTTGTTTTCAGCCTTCTTAATGTATGAATGACAAGAAGAATGCTAAATGAAAATCTGAATTATTTTCCAAAGCGACAATACTAACAAATTTCTTTTTCAAAATGAAGTGAAGATAAGGACGACACTTTGCGATTTCGAAATGAAAATTGTTTTCGACACTTGAAAAGCTACTAATTCAAATCACATACAAGAGTAATAGTACAATCGACTATCAAGAACAACGGGATTCTCTTGTATGACTGAAAACGACACTTGCGACACTTTCACATCAAGAAACGATAGTCTGATTATGCTACTTATTTGTAAAAGAGAACTGGAAATGGCGCACAATACATAAAAACACTTACAGTTCTTTGCACAATGGAGGCAGAATGATGGAAGAAAACAGGGTTTCCACAGAGATATACTAACCACAGGCAGCAAAAATCCTAAATAGAACTGAAAAGAGTGAAGAAAAACCAAAGTCTAAAGGTAAAATTAACCTTCCCTGACCATCGCACCTGTCACACAAGGAATCCAGTATACATCGCACCTACTACACACGGGAAGTGCGATGCATACATACTGCCTTGAAGGGAGGGTGCGATGGTACCTATGCAAGACTTTTATCCAGTCTTTGATCACAATTTGCAGTTCAGTTCAGGGATTTAGGCCGATTAAGTGATGTTCAGTAAATATAAATCATAGGGGTTGATCTAAGGAGGTTACTAGAGCCACCACTTAGGGCAATTAGAGTGTTTGCAAATCGATTGTTCAATTTATAAACAAAACCCAGAGATAGACTGAAGCAGCATTGATCTACTTTGCACTTGCATATCAAATGCAGTTTGAAGGCCAGCTGGCTTGACTTCAAGCTCCATCTGTAAGTTTATAAAACAAACAAAAATAGACTAACAAACAATCTATTTTCTCCCCAGTGGAGTCGCCATTTTGTTACCGGGAATAGTGTCCACTTAGGGCTACTATTCACACTAAGACTGGTAGCTATCTTAGAAACAAACAAGTTAAAACTACTTTCGTTTTCCTTTATGAAAAATAGACAAGAGGGGAACAGAGGACACCAACCTTTGTCTTGCACTTGGTTCCTTGCTCGGTTCCTCTCCTTCTCAATAGATATTTGCTGCTCCTTCTTTGTCTACACAGCTTCAGAGAGCACCTATGGAATCAAAGCAGCATAATACTATCGAAGAATAGGGATCTATATTCATAAACAACACAGGAACGGATATGTATTAACCACACAAATGCATATACAATCAAACATACACGAATGTGGAGGAAAACTTGAATAGATTTATTAATATCGAGAATAGCAAGAGGATTACAACCAATTGTTTTGACCCAGCATCATCCTCCAGCAAGAAATCCCTTCTTCACCTCAAGTAAAGTTTAGATCACCCAACACTATGATGTTACACCAGAAAACCAACAACACTTCTCTACAAGATACAAGATTCCAGCCCTTGGATCTCTGTGATGGGGGATCCATATATAGATGATTGTAGGGGGTGAGTCAGCTTCTGGGATTTTGATTAGTGTCCTCTCTCTGATAGTTCTTGATTCCACTTGGAGATTGATGATCTCTTACTCATCCTTGGTGGAAATCAGAGAGGCAAGTGTCAGAGGGGAAGTTTCTGGAAGATTCTATGATCTTCCACCTCGCAAACTATCTCTGCCATTTGTCCATTCTCACCCATCGCACCCTACATAGGGGCCATACAATATGCATCACACCCTTTACACTGGGAAGGTGATATGCATCGCACACTCTGCACTGGGCATTCAATATGGTCCAGTTTTGACCATTTCTTAAAAGTTTTCTTTGGAGAACTTCTGGGAGATGATGTAATCAGCTGACCTTGTTCCTTTAGGTAGTGAAGCAACACTTTTAGGGACTTAGGAGCCCTCAGTTTATGGACATTTGTGATTGGGGTTGCAGTGCCCAAAAATGTCTATAACAAATTGCATCACTAGTTGCTATATATTCTACCTCTTCTATACTGAGTGCCACTAATAGTTGTTTTCTACTAAAGTATGATATCATACCTGATCCAAAAATGAAGAAACATCTTGATGTGTTTTTCCTATCTGTTGTACTCCTTAACCAATCAAAGTATGTATAACCCTGCAAATTTACACCGTCTAAGACATATCTGAGTCCATATATGTTTTTACCATGTAAGTACATCAATACATGTCGTGGTGCTACCAAATGTACATGTCTAGGCTCAACCATGTATTGACTCAATTTGTTCACTGCAAAGCATATATATATATCCTATTATTAACCAGGTACATAAGGGATCTTTTAGCATCTATTCTGACAATCTTGTAGTTCATCATCAAAAGGATCTCAATAGTATACTTCCCTTTATCAAGGAATTAATGCATCAAATATATGTCCTTTATCTATAATTTTGAGGTCATCTTCCTTTGATATTGAAGCAAGGCTTCCTATGGTAACCTTGATTTCTCCCTCTACCATGGAAGAAAATCTTCCTACTACCACTTCTTCTGTGTCGAAATAAGAAATCAACAAGATTACGGGATTATTGAAACCAAAGGTACCGATTGTGTCCATACAAAAAAAATTTCCTCAATATAATGACTAAAGAAAATGTCTTATCACAATATTCTCCCTCTTTCTAGGAGAACCTACTTGTCATGAATATCTCTTCGTACTTATCTAAGTTGCCATCTACTACATGTTAGATCCTCTAGATAAACTTGGAGGTCACCACTGAATTCCCCTCAAGTATTAGTACAATTTCCCACACATCATTCTTCATGATGGGCTGATATTCCTTCATCATGGCATCCTTCCAAACATGGTGGATTGTAGCCTCATTATAGTTGGTTGGGTTAAAATTAATGATATGACTCATCAATGCTACATATCCTGAGTACATCACAAGATGTTTCCTTTCCCCTGAAGGTTCCATGGGGAATTGCATGTCCCTTTGCATCCTTCAATTTACTTAAAATTCATTCTAACATCTTCTTGGATTCTAGAACAATGACCCTAAGTGGGTCCACTGGTTCAATGGGCACTTTAGGCCTTTCTTGATGATCTAAAGGATTATCCACAGTACAGAATAACCTAAATCCACATCCTTTGGATCCTTCTACTTCTCATCATCAAGATATCCCCTTTGGATCTTCAGTAGGCTACATGATTCCACTCTACATGACTATCTGCTCGTTCTAAACTATAATATCTTCTAGTCATCTGGCATGGTTCTAGATGTCTTGTCCCATTTCTCCCTCTTGAACATAAAGTTTCCTAGTTAAATTTGTGCTCCACACTAAGAGAATCCTCTCGTCGTAAACATTTCTTCATTCTTCCTGAGGTTTCCATCTGCTACTAGAACCTTGGAATCCTTGACAGTGTACTTAAAACCCTCATTAGGGACTCCTTTTAATCTAAGGATTGTAGGGAATTGTAAAACCCCTCTTGATCCTTCTTACAGGAAGCATTGCAATCAAATTAATCTAGAAATTCTCATCCTTGTCCTCATAATTGGCATGTTTCTTTCCTTTCATTTCAGGCATGATATAGGGTTTCTTATTTTAGTGGAAACATTGATATAGGTCTAGATCTAGGGTTTTATCCACAAACCATGGAGCTATCTTATCAAAGACTTATAGTCTTCTATGGTTTATACACTATAAGGCTTCTAGCTACAATCAACACCCTATGAATCACATCACGAGAAACATTTTCCCTCAACTCCCTTTGGCTCTGGAGTATCTTTAAACTTTGTTCCTAAAACTGCCAAAGGAGGCCTAAATGTGAGCCCTTATCTTAGTCATGCTAATCTACTTTCTATATATCAGTTTAGCCCTATTATACGATATTGATTAATAGAGAATACATCACCTCAAACAAAATACCAATTAATCTAAATTCAAGTGGCATAAGCATGGTCCACACCTCTTGAAAACCTTATATGATTGCTTGATCCTAGAAGTATCCTCTAAGATTCCCTTTAAATATATTGGGTTAATTTCTCACTAGTGGATTTATGTTGTTATTCACAGTAAACATATTATTGAACTATTTACTCATTGGTGCTATAAGGTTAAATCTCTCCTCATATTAAAAATTGTATTTTACTCCATTGGAATTAGGATATAATCCACCAACGTAGTGTTTGGCTTTGTTAAATTGTTCCTCAATTTATGTGATTCTTTACATAAATTTAGGAGAAGTAAAAGGTAAATATGTATTACATTCTTTATATAACAATAATTAAACAAATTTACCAGTAATTACTACCCACCATAATTTATGAATTCTTTGGATAAATTTAGGTAGGAGTAAAAAATAAATATGTTGTGACGTAAAGATTGTAAGAACCCCAAAAATTTAATAAATTTTTTCCTTTGCAAGATCTTATCCCTATGATTCCATGTTGAATTCTTTCTTATCTCAACCTTAACTTCATTATTACAAAGGAGTAAACATTATTTGATTGATATATATCTATACGTACCATTCCATTAATAAATGTGCCTTTTCTTTTCATTTCTTTTATTATATTTAATTATATATATTATATATATTATTATATATTATATATATATATATATATATATATTATATATTATATATATATATAATATATATATATAGATATATATTATTGTACATATATATATTATATATTATACATTGTTGTCCAGAAGGGAATACCTTCTGCTACTATATAAAACATCAACATTATGTTCATAGTAAAATTGTCACGGTGTAGTCTTGGTGTTAGTTTATTAAGTGTGGTGTGGATGGTATTATTAGATAAAACAAGAAGAGTTTCCATAGTAGATCAAACCCATTCAAAATTTTAGTTCTAAAAGAAGGATAGAGTCTATAAAATGAGAGGGAATTGCAAGAACTAGTTTCATAAGTTGAATATTTTCCTTTTTAATGTTATTTGACAATTTAATTAGAATCAAATGATGTGTTCCACCATCAAGAGACATTTTTAGTTCCAAGGCTCGTCATAGAAAATAATGGATTCATATGATTTATTGGTGTCAAAAAAGTATCCTATACTTATATTAAAAGGAAAACGATGGGTGTCCTACTGTATAAAAAACTAAAAAATCACACTTGTGGTTTGTTGAAGTAGTTCTTTAACATTTGGCCATTGACAGGGAGCTTCTATGAACCCCCATTTAGATATTTGGGTTTGAAAGTGTTGGGACTAAGTTGTTTCTCAACCTAAATGGTCCAAGAAAGAGCCTTTGGAGTTTAGTGTGTTTTCCTTTTGGCTCTTTGGCTTTGTTACACTTCATAACTAAGTTTCCTATTTCAAACATTTTTTCCTATAGCCCTTTTATCAAACCAACACTTTACAATGTTTTTCATTCATGGAACATATGCTTGGCATTTTGACATTCTTCTTCAAGCTTAAGCAAGGTGTCGATATGATGTTGCATGACAAGGAATTTAATTTCCTAAATCTATTGAGACAATTGTAGAGATGGTAGAAAAAATTTTGAAGGTAAATTTTTTTCTTTATCATAAACCAAAAAGAATGGAGAATTACCTATGGAAGCTTTGGGGGTTACTTCATTAGCCTTGACGGAAAAGGGAAGCATATTATGCCAATTATTTTTATTTTGTGCCACAATTTTACGAAGAATATTAATTATATTCTTGTTTGATGATTTAGCTAGATAATTCCCTTGTAGGTATTAATAGGAAGAGTATTTAATATTATTCCATTTTCCAGTGCAAATTCAGTAAGGTTTAAAGAAGAGAAGCAAGTAGAATTATTAAATACTAATGATTTAGCAACTTGTTGATGGTGCTGGACCGACCAACAATCAATGAAATCTCCCCAGTAAGAAGTCCCAACTAGACCTTAGACCATTTGGACTAGGAGTCCCAGCAGTGGGTTGTAATGTAGTACCTTGACCCTAGTAGTGTGTAGAGGTAAATATGATTATTTGGTCAGAAGAAAGTGTGTGACCTTGTAGTGAGTCAAGTGAGATGCATGGGGGTCTAATAGTATGCAACTTGAAAGGAACACATGAGCGGAATGACATCAAAAGATGGAAGCGGAATAGTCAACAAACCAAAGTGATGGTTCATCCAACAACACGTCTTCAACAAGATTTGTTGGGGCCTTCATTTTGAAGTTTGAAATTTTTGAAGATATGAAGAAGGAAAACATGTGGTTAGAGTAATGGTCAAGTTGTGGTGAAGATAGCTAGGAAAGGGAGAAAGACCATGCAGTTGCGGGGCAGTTGCAATAAGGTGTCAGGAATAAGTAGAAACAACCAAGAAAACAAGGAGGAGGACAAGAAGAAGCCGAGGGGACAGACAGCCGAATGGAATTGACCATTTAGAGCAATGGAGGAACATATAAAAAGGAGAGAAAAACATCAAGAAGGGGTTAATACTGGAGGGAATATGGAGCACAAAGAATCCCAACTAGATGATGAATAGTTGTGGGGAAGTAAGAATAGGGATTAGACTAAGATCAAGACCTTCTAGAACTATGGTATTTCATGTATTATGTTACGGCTTAATGCTAGATGTACAATGTGTTGAATCTTCTATTGGATTAATATGAATGATAAATCAGATTGTTTGCTTGGTATTATATGTGTACTTGGTTATGATTCATGGGCCTACTAAATTTTGTTTATATTGCGAGTTTATTATGATATTAGAATGGTCGTATTAATGATATCTTGTTAGGCTTAATGTATGCTTTGAGCTATATATAGAGTAATGGTTAAGATATCCTTGACATTATACTAAACCCTTATTAGCTTTAGTTGTGACATGCCTCGAGTGAGACTCCTTATCCCTCGAGGTAACATGAAAATTTTGGTGTTGTCCTAGACTACAAGGAACGATTTTTGGCCCCTTGTGCCTAAACCTAGGGTCTTTCCTTGATGTCAATTTTGTGCCAACAAATAGTTCTGTTTCCGAGAACTAAAATGATAAGAACCAGTTTTGAATATGGTGTCAATGGTATTCAAGAAGGAGATTCGATATTGGTGGGATAAAAGAGTAGATCAATTTGTACCAGAGTAGGATATTCATCAAAGCTGCCCTATTGCGAAAGTGAGGGAAGAAATTTTATGCTCAGAGGCTACGAGTGATCAATACAAAATCTTCTAGTGTAGGTTCCCAGAGGACTTGTATAATTGGTTGAGGAGGCTAAAAGTGTAGACTCAGCCATAAGGAACAACATCAAATTGTCATGACTGGGTTCCCATAGAATTTGCATCACTTCGACGCTTAGATATTGATCTAACAAGGGCGGTATATTTTTGGGTATAGACTACCATAGACGGACATGTAGTCGAGTTCGTAGTAGAGAACTATCAATCCTTTTCAAGGGTGAACATAGTGTTTAAGTCAAGGTTTTGAGGGAAGCTGGTGGGAAAAGTTCCTTTGTGGATTAAGATGTTCATGGTGGAAGAAGGACTACTACCTCTACCTTGAACAACCATGGTAGCGTTAAACCCTAGAACTAGGGGAAGGGCCTAAGGAGAGAATGCTACCATTTGGGAAATGTAGATGTTGTTGAAGGAATGGACGTAGAAGTATTGCAAAGACCTAGAGATATTAGAGTGCAAAGGAGAGCACTACTAGAAAAGTGGTAGGAAAGAGCAGTACAAACACTGAAAAAGAGATGTATGGGACCTCACCAAGCAAGAGCGATGTTATAGGGCTCATAATAAGGAAAGGGAATGGAGAAAGAGGTAGAAAATGATAGGAATGTTGATTAGACAAACAAAAGTGAGGATAATGACAAGAACTTTCTCTTACAGGTTGCGGGAAAGGTGCCAAAAGGAAGTGTTCGTGATAGTTATGAAGAGGAAATGGAAGGTGAGATGTGTGATGTCATGGGAACATTGTTTGCTGAGTATGAAATGTCCACAAGAATTCAACAACGAAATCCTCAAGATATTGGTAGTGTTCACCCCAACCTTCCCCTAGTGCTTTATAATAACATTGATAAACTTATTGCTAAGTTCATTAAAGCAATATGAGTACACATTGTGCATGAAAGTATAAGGCAAGTTTTAATATATTTAATAGTATTGGAACTAATAGTGCTAGTAATCTGGGACTAGAACCATCTCAGCAACCCAGAAACCAAGGATTTATGTTGTTAGCGCACACTCAAATCAACATGGCAGGATCCTTTACTAGATATCCTGATTTTGCTGGTAGAGGGAATGAAGACGTAGAACAACATTGCTACCTTTGCGAAGCTATATGGAGAATGTGCCAAAAGCTAGATAATGTCAAATCAATTGAGTTCCAGACCACCTTAAGGGAAATATCTCTACATTGGTTTATAAAATGGGCAGAACAAAACCAAAATCCCACAGTAGATGATATTAAGAGAGACTTCATTCAAGAATTCAAGGTACCAAAAACAGACCAACAAGGATTGTTGGAATTATGTGAGATCAAGCAAAAGGAAGGTGAAACTTCTTAGAAACTGATGTATAGGTTTAAAGATCTATTGGCAAGCTAAGCTACACCATCGATCCTAATCAAAGCGCTCCTACCCCTTACAAGAACACTGCTGATGAAACAAAGTATTGGAACTGTCTAGGATGCTTTACAACAAGCGTTGCACATAGAAGCCATGGCGAGGTACCCACATGAGTATTGAGGGGGGATGGGATCAAAAGACTCGTCAATCATGGGCCTCCAAAATTAGATCACCAACTTAACAGAAAAACTGAAAGACCTACAACCAATTCAACCAGCCAAACCTAATGTATGGTGTACTCACTTCCTGGTGGAAAGACATGTTGCGATTGAATGCCCAAGGCTGAGGGGCACCAATAATTCAAAGGGAATTGTAGGATCATCAGGAACCCTGCCAATGGAAGGAGTTGTGGTAGTAGGAGTGCAAAGAGATTTCCCAGGCTGGAATATATAGGATTATTGTGAAGTCTATAGGAATTATAAACATTTGATGTGGGTATGTCCAATACTACAAAAGTATTCCAATGTACCAAATAACAACTATTATGAATTTTGTGCATCCACAACACATTAAACTAACTAGTGCAGGGACTTAGATGCGTTAGCAGAGTGGCTAGATAGGTCTACATTTACATCCAATGAATATAGTCATGGGGGGTGAGGAGGAGCTATGAGAGGAGGAAGAGCAAGGGGGAGAGGTCCTGTAAGGTCTTGTAATTTTGACCAGGAGGGGCATGTTGCCATAGAATTCTTACTTCCCAAAAGACCTTGGTGCTCACAATGCAGGGTCAATGCACATGCCACAAAGGATTTCCCCGAGTTGATTGAAAAATGGGAAGAGAGAACAAGACAGAGGGGGACTAATTTAATCAACACAGAACCAAGAACTGTTGAATCTCTTCCCATAACTAACATAAATATAGTTACCAAAGGGGGTAAGGAGATAGGGGATGATCAGGCTATGGGAGACCTTCCTTCAGTTGTTTGGGTAGCATCCCCAAAGAAATCATACAATAGATCGTTAATAATGAGAAGATGTTAAAAGAGTTGCACAAAAGTTTGAAAGTGGTATTTCCAGAAGACGAGGAGAAAGGTGAAACAATATCTGCAAACTTGCATGAAAGACATGAGAGAAGTGTATGGAGGAACAAAAAGAGAACCGAAAGAGAATTCTAAATTGATGCTCAAGTTGTAGGATTCCATATTAAGGACATAGTGCTAGATCTAGGACGGATGTAAACATTCTACCCAGAAAGACATGGGAAGCGTTGGGGAAGCCTCTACCTAAATATTCGCCAATACACCTGTAGATGGAAAATCAATATTGCATATTACACATTGGAAGGTTGGAATATCTAGAAGTGGTTGTAGTAGGACTTAATACTTATACTAAACTCAAAATAATTGATATAATGGGTGATAAGGACCCATACCTAGCACTTCTTGGTATCAACTAGGCATATGAGAACTATGCTATCATCAACCTAAAGAAAGAGTTGATGATCTTTGAAGTAGAAGGAATGTGGGTAATACAACCACTAGATCCATATCAACAACCAAGGTTCATAGAACCTGCAGATGACTGAGATGAGTCGGGAATGCTAGACCAGTTGTACAAGCTAACGACAAGAAAAAGAGAAGACTACATAAATCCCACAGCAAGAGAATCGGTCAACTAGAGGAGTATCCAAAGCTTAGAATCTGGTTCAGAAGCCGCTTGGGATGCATCAAAACAAGGGGATATGAGATTGATACTAGACGATGTGCTAAGATATGCAGGATAAACTAGATTGGGGCATAGGTAAGCAATTATACCTCATTCAACACTATTGAATCAATAAACACTTTTTTAAATAAGGTAGATAGAAACATAAGAGAAGATCACAAAGTCTCATTATTAGATATTACATTACACGCTACCCCAGCAAGATGGTGGAAAGTGAATTGCAACATGTTACGTGAATGGGAGACTATCAAGTGAGCCATGAGAGAGAGGTTTAGTCAAGAAGGAGATTGGCCGCATGACAAGGTTAAGTATATAGGAAACACAGATCCTAGGAAACATTTAGAGCACTGCACAGAGAAATGGGAAAGAGAGAAAGTACTGAAGGAACTTTGGGTGCATTTATTCATACACACCTTAGATACAATCCTGGAGGCATGGTATATATAGGAGGAAATTCAGAGATAGACAACAGATTGGGATATCATGGCTAGCCAATTCAGCAGTAACTTCTCATTCAAGGGTACTGATTGATGCATGAATGAAACCTTGTATGCCACTAAAAAGATCCTATTTACTCCATGAAAGTTATGGGAAGGCTGCGTTGATGAGAAATTTCTATAGTATTTTTATGAATCAGGATATCTAGAATATATTTCTTGCGGAAAAATAGATGCAGACCCAAAGGAGGATGATCTAGAAGGATTAATACACCTAACATTTCAAGAAACAAAAGGTGAATGGGATATTCAAGAAAGCTCCATATGAGATGTTGCACTTATGCTCCCGATAAAACTACAAAAGCATAACATCGACTTAGAAGAATAAACCCAAGATGGCATCCATTGGAGATTATTGGGACAAGACAACTAGGGAGATCTTTGATCAACTGCATGAATATGAAGACTTATTTCCAGCCTCGATAGCTGAACTAAAAGGGATGAAAGGGGACATTGGAGAAATGAAGAATGTGCTAAAATGGGATGCCATCCCAGTGAAAGAGAAAGTAAAAAAAGAGATTGAAAAAATGCTAGAAGTTGTATGAAGCAGAATTGATTAGCCCAATTGTGATACAAAACAAGAAAAATGCTATGGAGATTAGAGTCTATGTAGATTACTGGATTATGAACAATGCATGTGTACATGATCCCTTCCCAACATAGTTTAGTGACGAGGCACTAGACAACGTTGCAGGGAATGAAGAATACTTCTTCATGGATGGATTTTCAGGCTATCATTAGGTTCGTATAGCAGAAGAGGGCAAGAGAAAAATTAATTTCATAATAGAATGGGGGTCATATGCTTATCATGTAATGCCATTCGGTCTGAAGAACGCGCTAGTGGTTTTCTCACGAATTGTCATAACTGCATTTAGAGATTATATTCACAGATTCCTAGAAGTATAAATGGATGATTGGACAGTATACAATTTGTTGAAAAAACACACCAGTCTAGTACAAGTCATGTTTGACGGGTGTGGGCAATTACAGATTTCCTTAAATTTAAAGCAGTGCATCTTTGCGGTTCCATTCAAAACATTACTAGGTCATATTGTTTGTAAAGATGGGGTTTTTGTTGATCCCAGAAAGGTTGCAGAAATGATAAGCATGGAACCACTGAGTAATGTAATAAAATTATGATCAATGCTGGGCCACACAAGATATTACCATTGGTTCATCTGGAATTACGCCTCGATAACAGCCTATGGAGAAACTGCTGAGAAAAATAGAACTCTTTAGGTGGACAAAAGCATGTCAAACAACAATGAACAAATTGAAAGAAAAACTGGTAAGCACCCCTATTCTCTTATACCTCAACTGGAATAAGGAATTTCATGTACATATTGATGCCTTAGGAATAGCATTAGGAGAAGTGTTGATGCAACCTGGAGAAATAAGTATGGATCACCCATTTTACTTCACAAATATAAAATTGTCAATAACCGGGAAGAACTACACTACATCAGAAAGAGAAGCACTGGCTATTGTTTACTCCCTACAAAAATTCAGACACTATCTGTTGGGGGCACCATTCAAGTTTTTCACAGAACACTCAACTTTAAAATACTTGGTGAACAAGGCAGTGTTAGAGGGTAGACTATGTTTTATTGTTGTTTCAAGGATTCACATTCGAGATGGTAATAAAACTAGGAAGGTTAAATGTGGGACTAGATCACATATCAAGGCTAGAATCAAGAGAGAATGGAGGACCATTGGACGATCAATTGCCAGATGTTGACTTATTCAGAATAGAGGCAATTCCAGACTACTTGGAAGAAATTGTTGCGCTACTAAAAACATGACACTGTCTGGAGGGATACATGTCAAGGTAGAAGCATCACCTAATAATACGAGTGACAGATTATCAATTAATTGCTAGACATCTATACAAGATGTGTCTCAATCAAATTCTATGACATTGTTTTCTTCAACATGAAAGGAAAGAAGTGTTATGGGAGTGTCATGCCAGAGTTATGGGAGGCCATGTTAGAGGCAAGGCTATTGCAAGAAAGATGCTGCAGGCTGAGTTGTGGTGGCCCACTATCCATAAGGATGCTAAATAATATAGAAAGAGTTGTGATATATGTCAGAGGATCAAGGAACTATCACATCAGGATGTACTACCCATAAATCTAGTTCACATGGTACAAATATTTGAGAAATGGGTAGTGGATTTCATCGGCCCTATCACACCACCAGCATGTCATTCACATGCCAGATACATCATAACAGCTACAGAGTATCTTACTCAGTGGGCAGAGGCATCACCAATAAAATAATATACAAATGACACTACAACAAGATTCATGTTTCAATGTATTATATCTAGATTTGGATGTCCAAAAATATTAACGAGTGATCAAGAGACACATTTTATTAATGAAACAATCACTTCTCTCTTGAAGAAATTCATGGTCCAGCATCACAAAAGTAGCCCATACCACCCACAGGCCAATGGAATGGTTGAAGCCTTTAACAAAATACTTGAGAGGGCTCTAACAAAAAATGTGTTAGCAAATTGGGATGATTGGGGCAAATGGGTACCAACAACACTATGGGCTTACAGAAAAATAGTAAAGAGGACACACAAGAAAAATCCATTCCAACTAGTATATGGTAGAGAGGTAGTGGTATCAATAGAATTCATTGTACCTAGAATTTTTATCTCACGGGCCACCAAAATGACAGACGATGAAGCATTTAAAGAGAGAATGAAAACACTGATGGAGTTGGATGAATCACGGTTTCTACCAGAGTTCCACCAATCAGTTGAACAAAGGATACAAAAGGCTTGGCATGATAGACATATCAAAAATAAAACCTTCAAGATAGGCGATCATGCTCTGATGTATGACAGTAAGTTTCAAAAGTTTCCAGGAAAACTCCAAATGCATTGATTGGGGTCATTCATAGTTGCGAAGATTAAAGATTCTAGGGTGGTGAAGTTATTGCAACTAGATGGGATACTACTACCTAGATGGGTGAATTACGCATGCTTGAAACCTTTCTACAAATCCATTATCACACGACCACATTGAAGGGGACTTAGAAATGAGCCCGCAAGTAGGGTTTAGTCAATAATACATAACCTGTCTAAAAAATGCATAGTGAGTCACATGAGTCAGTAGCATATTCTGTTACAATTCATATTTTTTCTTTTTTGTTTTGTTTTTCAATTTAAACAGCACATGTCATTCTGGTTGTGGCAACCATGCCATGTTACGCAACCCACTTCTAGTCGCGAGGGCGAGATAGTCACATGTTCTACGAGTATTTTTTTTCCGTACTACTGGTCATTTCCATAATAAGTAGGCAATAATACACCTATCAGACAAAGTTCTGTAAAATCTTTTCTCATTAAGAAATAAATCAGCTAATAATTGCACACCATTATGGGAACTTTATTAACCATGCATCCCACTCTGTCCTTTCCCATGCCACATCATACTAGTCAGACCTAGGTCAGCAGATGGCAACATAGCACGGTTAAGCAATAAAGGGAAAGTTTTCATAGTAATTACTTATCAAGTCTGGTCAGAAATGTCGTGTCAAGTTTGTCTACTTAATTTTCATGGAAATGCAATAAGTTTCAGAAGTTCAAATATAGGTGATAGAAAAAGTTTAAGTTCGCTCTGAGAACCAACAGTAGTAGAGAGGCCAAGACTCCAAACATTCGATAATTGTGGTCTACCAAAGGCGTAAAAAGATGAAAAAATCTATTATTTCAGTCCCAAATGATCAGTTGGATGAGAGAATTATAGTTATAGAGAATCTGTATGGAAATTATGACAAAGAAACACTAGTGAATAATGACGTATTGGATTTTTTCCAATTTCCATCACTGAAGAGGGAAGTATACATAGAATATGTGCCAAAGGGAGATGGAACAATCACAACCAATATTAAAGAATATTTCAAAGGCCTCCAGTGATCGACGCTGATAAATCTAAGGATTACGTTTGTCTTCGGCACGCAATTGGTAGAAAAAAGCAATGCACAAAATTATCATCCAACTGGATGCATGGGGGGTTGCTCTAGCTTGGAAAATAATATCCCATTCATGTTGAGTACATCCATCACCTAATAGGACTCTTTCCAGGAGGAAATGTAGTGGCTACAACATTCCAAGGAGGAACAAAGAGAGTGAAGAAATAAGGAGACAAGGATTATTATGAGAAATACAACACCAAGTGTAGGGGTAAAGGTGCAAGAATTGATCTTAGCAAAAAATATTATATTAGATTTGCCTACTACATAATAGCACGGAAAACAATGAGGCACTTTTCCAGGAATGAGTCTACCTTGGACTCAATTTAGGTTGCAGAACATTTTTGTCAACGGGTGGTGTTAAACTCGTCAACCATTGTACTGAATGAGCTATTTGAAGCCTGTGAGGATATCTACAAAAGGAGCATGAATTTCATATTTGGCTATATACTTATGACTCCGGCAATGTGGAAATGGTGACCACCGGGAGGAAGATAAATTGTAGAAATCAGAGATCAACAACCCATAATGCTCAGATATGATCCTTGGAGAGCTTGGAAAAACAAAGAGATTAATGAGGTGACATTTAGAGAATGGCATGAGTTAATTCTAATAACAATCAGGATGACACAGAGAATAGCCAGATATCTTCTAGATGAGTTTTCACAAGACATTTGGTTTGGGGTTACACATAGACAAAAATACATTAGGCTGAGATGCGTCCACCCTCAAATGTTACAAATGAGGCCGCAAAGATTTGTTCTATCAGAAGTAGCATTCCACAACAAGATTGGTTCATGGCCAGGGGTTGTGTACGAGATCACTGAAGGGAAATATCAGTATCTGTTTGAAGGGATGAGGCTACAATAGTGAACGGTAGAAGAATTAGGGAGCAACAAGAAGCAACAAGAAGCAACAATCAGAGGATGACCTGGAGGCAATGGTTCATCAGATGGAGCAAAGGATGATGGCCATCAAGAAAAAAATTGCAAACTTCACTGAACCTTTAGGTGAGGCAACACAATTCGTGACTTTAAAAGGTTCCACTCTATTTAATCCAATAATAACCACTCCCCTATTTATATAAATTCCCACTGTTGGCCCTCATGCACTATCAAGGCCAACAATCCGAAAACCAAAGTAGAAAAGGAGAATTAAGAATTCAGCCCCCAAGAAGCCCAAGACAATTGTCGTAGTCCCAATTGTCGACCTCTATTATAGATCTAATCTCAAAATATATGAGAATACAAATAAACCCAATAATCACCAAGATTTGAATATAGAAAGGCTTCAATTTATTAATATCAAACCCTTAAGGTAGGGAAACACCATACATTCACTCCTTAAGGAAGGAGAACACTCCATAAGCTGTATGGTTGTGCATTTAAAATTCTTGACATCTCTCAATGGGGAGTCTCTAGCCTCTATATAGGCCTCATACATACAATACCATGGGTCATTACCATGGTTCCCTCAATACCATATGTCTAATACCACGGGCTTATTACATTATTGCTAACTACTTGTGGTCCCTTACATGATACAGGTTAACCACCTTATTTATTACTATGGCCCATCCCATTAATACATTATTCCCTTGGGTACCTCCCTTTGTACCCCATATTATTCCCCCTAGGTATACTACATTCCACCCCCCTTAACATGTTTCGTCCTTGAAACATGGGAAGAACACAAATAATAAGATCTACTCAAAAGGGTAGTCCACTGATACTATGCACGTGCATCTATCCATCCAAGAGAAAGGTGAACTCTCGATCTAGTTGGTGCCTCGCTCACTTGAGAATCCTCGTAGCTCTTCTACGTTGATGTATAGTAGGTGGATCATCATCCCTCTCTATATGACATGTGGGGGTTGTTGTCCTTGTAGCTAATTTGTTGCCATCTTGTTGGTTGTTTTCTTGCTGGGTGATGTGGGTGGTGATATGCTGAAGTTTTAACCAATAGTGTATCTTTCTTTAATTTACCACCTAATGGAGCCTGATTGGTATCTGGTACCTATTGTGGCTCTTGTTGTTGTTTCTTATCTTTGAATATTAATTCAACCATTGAGTCCTCATCTGATGTATTAGTACCTGTAACAGTTGTTGCCTCAACCTCCTTGGAATCTACCCATTTTTATTGTACCTGGTTTGATGTTTGTGTTTGGTTGTCGACCATCAAAGGCTCATCATATGATGTGTAAGTGTCATTAGATCTTTGTGCTTCTGCCTCAATAGTCTATGCTTGGGTCTTAATGGAAATATCCTGCAATGTAATTTTCTCCTTTTTATACTAGAGCTTCAGGAATTTCTTCTGCACATTAATATTAACAGTACCCACAGATTCCATCCAAGGATATCCCAAAACAACATCCATGTTATCCATATCTAAAGTATAAAAGTCACAATGCAACACATACTTATCCATAGAAAGCTTCAAATATTTATAAACGTGAACATCCTCATTATCAACCTGTATGTTTTCAATGTGTTTTGCTGGAACTTGCAATTTTTTTTCCAAATTAACATTGATAAAATTATGCTTGCAACTAGGATTTATAGGCACAACGATCTTCTCCTTCTAAATCAATCCATGAACCTACAATAAGGAGATATTAGCAGAAAATAACCCTTTAGGTTTCTTTGTTTCCTTCTTTCCTGTACCAATAAAATCTTTGCTAGGTTTTGTGGTTTTCTCCTTTCTAGTATGAGACCATTCATCCAAAAGTAGTTCTTCTATTACATTAGCGCTACATAACTTCAGAAACTCACCGTCAAGTGATTCCCACCATATAACAATGTCATTTCTAAAATAAGACCCTATTTTGTCCTTCCAACACCCTGGACGGTCCAAATTATGATATGATATAAAATTTTCAATAGAAGTCCAATCATCTTGTCTTTTAAAAAACTTACTATTATAAGCCATGAAAAGGGTTTGTAAAACAAATCCCTTACTTGGCGAAATTTTGAAATGGCCACAATTCCATCAATATTGCTCAGAATCCCTATTATGACTTGTTCTTGGAAATGTAACAACCATTCTGCATCTTCCCATGTAGTAGAAATCCCGATCTAGGCATTGGAATTTCAGATCTGTGCTGCAACTGTCTCGCCGTCACAAAAAGAAAATTTCTCAAAAAGAGAGCTAATTTTAAATCAATGATATCTCCCTCATCCAGACTTCGATTTGACTGATTTTTTTTTAAATTGGGTATCTTTTCACAAAAAATCCATATCTGCAATTATATTCTATAGATTTTGCACCAGAATGTATAGATCTGCTTCACAAACTCGCTGCCCCGAAAAATGTCTGCAACCCAACTGATTTTTAAATCAACAATATCTCCATCATTTGGAATCTGATTCAACCGATTTTTTTTCAAATTGGGTTTTTTTCACCAACAACCCAGACCTACAATTAGATTCTGCAGATTTTGCACCAAAATGTACAGATTTGATCTGCAAACTTGTCACCCCAAAAAAATCCTGC
Organism: Pinus taeda; assembly: GCA_000404065.3. Lineage (NCBI taxonomy): Eukaryota > Viridiplantae > Streptophyta > Pinopsida > Pinales > Pinaceae > Pinus > Pinus taeda. Next base: position 15,719 of record APFE031468982.1, on the reverse strand, counting down.
AAAAAAATAAAAAAATTCTCCACTTTGCCCAAGAAAGTGCTCTGGTACCACTTGTTATAGATCTAATCCAAAAATATAAGATTAGAAATAAACCCAAGAAATAACAAGATATGAATATAGAAATTCTCCACTTATTAATATCAAACCCTTAAGGTAGGGAAACACCAACATTCACTCCTTAAGGAAGGAGAGCACTCCACAAGCCATAAGCCTGTTCATAAAATAATCCTTGACATCTCTCAATGGGGAGTCTCTAGCCTCTATATAGGCCATATACATACAATGCCATGGATCATTACCGTGTTTCCCTCAATACCATCTATTTAATACCATGGGTTTATTACATTATTGCTAACTACTTGTGGTCCCTTACATGATACGGGTTAACCACCTTATTTATTACTATGGCCCATCTTATTCCCTTGGGTACCTCCCTTTGTATCCCCTATTATGCCCCCCTAGGTATTCTACATTCCACCCACCTTAACATGTTTTGTCCCCGAAACATGGAAAGAACACAAATAATAAGATCTACTCAAAAGAGTATTCCACTGGTACCGTGCAATACTACAACATCACTGGTGAGTCCGTTCAGTCTGTACTTGCATCCCCAATTATTGAAGAAAATCCCCAAACCTCATCTGAAGTCTCACCAAGGTTGTGGGATCCATCCCTGAATAGAGCTTCCACCTCTACGACCTTGTCTAAAACAATCCCCCCCTGGTATGCGTGTGGCCATAGAAGAGATGGAGGTGGATTCTACCCAATAGTACTGTGAGCCTATTCAAGGCAATGTCGCTCACACATCCTCGTTGGTATCCCTACTTTTAGGGTTGAGCCCATTACCGGGAGATGAGCCAATGGTGTATACTTCATAATTAGTGGGAACTGAGCAGTATGAGACTGCAATTCCTATAAATTTGCCACTAATCCCAAACCCTACCATTATTCCACCTATGCCTCAGTTCACCCTGTCTTTGCAGCAAGCAAAATCTCTGCCATCTCACTCAAAAAAGTCCATTGCCAGTGACCTACCCATTCGAAGGAATTTCCCAGATCAAAATATAAAGCAAGAGAAAACTTGCAACATTGGTCATCAATGCAATTGTTTGGATTCATCCAATAAGTTGCACAAAGGGCAAAGAAACTACATGATGACCTCATCCATGAACATGAATAGTAGATAAAACAATTGCAGGAGGTCACAGAAGAAAGAAATTAGTTGAAATAAGAAAATAGTGATCCGGATTTAAGCAGGAACACAATAGATTACAGAGATAACCATAAATACAGAGATGTTGTGGAAATAATACTTCATTTCATCACTGTAAAATATTGAAATATGCTTACAACTAGAAATGGAAATAAACCAGCTAGGGCGATGGTAGCTTATCTCTGAGAAGAGATGTGGCAGCTACATGCCTCTGAACTATTCTGAACTGTGTTACAATGAGGCTCAGAGGCCTATTTATTGTTGAGAAACAATGGAAAACCCTTAACATTCCAAAACCTAACCCTAGAAGATGAAACGCCAAACTGTGGGCCCCGTTTGGGTAAATTGGTACATCAATTTCCTGGGGTCTTAACTTTGGCATACAATCTCCGTTTGACACGTACAATAGCTCGTTAGAAAGATCTATCCAAGAAATACCACTTTGGGAAGGGCAACATTAGTCCATGGACCCATGTTGCCCCCAGATTTCCCAAAAAACGTCATTTAGGGCCTCAAAACGGCTTCGGAATTTCAGGACCCGAAAAATTGCTAAAAATAGTAAACTGTGCTACAATTTAGGAAATTGAAAAGACTGAAAGAGATAGTTGTGGGGATCCAAATGGGCTAGGTGGGTGGCCACCAACATCCACCTGGATCATTCCTCCCCACATAAGAAGAAATGGTCCCCATTGCATTGAGTTCCTCCCTGAGATGAGGAAGCTTCTGCTGAGTTGGGTCTCTGGTGAGCTGTTCTGCAATCTCCGATGTGTCTAGAAATGTTGGGAATCATGGTCGACGACGGTCCACTTTGAACACTCGGTGCAAGCCAAGGAATGAAGGAATGTTGTGCTTCAAAGCATTGTTGCCCGTAGCCTTGGTACTGGTGTAAGGACCATGTCGGAGTCGCCTGAGTTTTTGATGGGTTTTGGTAAGGCGTTCTCTCTGCAGATGCAACCAAACTTTGTCGCCCACTTGAAAATTGTGTGGTACCCCTGTGGGTGAGGAGAAGTTGTTCCTGTGTTCTGTCATGACCGTATCCCTTTGCTGTTGCTGCTGCATGGAGGAACCCTTTGCATGGGTCATGGATGTAGCAACGATCTTCCCCTTACTTTGGGAGCAAACTAGACAGATGAATTTCCTCGTCTGGGAGATGAGCTTACTGCCTTTCTTAGCAGTGATCAAAGAGGTGCAGTAGGTGGGGCTACCTCTGGTATCCTGCATAATGAATTATCCAAAGAAATAATGACAGCGCGAGGCCTTGACTCATACACAGCATGTCGCCTCCACAATTATGGCTGGCCTAAGTACATCACAAACATCCAGGGGTGTAACATCACACAATACCTTGTCTGTGAAGGGCTTGATGCTGTAGGGAAGGCGGAACTGCAAGCGAAATTTGAGATCTCGTCCTTCATGAAGCCACCTAATACTATACAACTGCGGGTGTGGTGTAGTCAGTAGGCCCAACCGCTTCATGACCTCTGCTAAAATGAGGTTCTTTTGGCTACCACTGTCGACAATGAATTGTAGTGGTGAACCCTTCACCCACATCTGTGAGTGGAAAAGATGGTCCCCTTCCTCTAGATTTTCGGGCTCATTCTTCTGGATCTTGGCGGTGGCAATAGTGGCGCTTAGATCCGCATCAATGATCTGCTTCCCTTTTCCATTCCCCTTGTCAGGTTCTAGCTTAGGGTCAAAATGTGCATTTGATTCGGAAGCCTTCAACTCGGCCACCAGTGACTGCTTGGTTCGACACTCACTTGTGTTATGAGTGGGACTCTTATGAAACTCACACCACTTTCCTATGTCCTTCTTCGGCTTTGTGGTGTTCTTCTTTTCTTGTAGCTTCGACGGGTTGTCTTGGGTCACCCCACCTTGGCTTTGTCCTTTGGGCTTTGAATTTGCAGATCCAAAGTTTCGCTTCTTCAGTTTGAACTTTTGCTCAATTTTAACAGTGTATTGGTACGTCGTGCCGAGCGAGGATATGTTCAGGAAATCCATATCTTCCTAGATGTATCTGTGTAGGCAGCCGTGGTATTTGAGTACTAGATGCAACTCAGAATCTTTGATACCCAACTGTGTGAGAAGGGTATGAAAAATGCTGGTGAATTCTGGCACATCTTGGTCCCTTCCTTGTCGCAGCGTGGTCCACTTTATGTATTTGTCCTCGTAGCTTTTGACAGGGTAGTATTGCTCCTTGATGGCATCTCGGAATGAATCCCAAGTGGGTGCGGCTGAAAATAGTGAGCCTGTGCTTTCATCCTTCTGCTCGCAATAGGTTTCCCATCAGTCCTTGACATGGGGGGCTGCTTTGAGAAGAGCGAAAACAATCTTTTCCCCACTCGAAAATTCATGAACAAAAAAATATCCTTCTAGCAGATTTAACCATTTATCTATGGCATCTGCGTCTATTTGACCCTTGAAGATGGGGATTTCAAAATTCACTTGTACCTTAAATGGTGTGGCGTTTCCAGAGTAGCTGTTGGAAGCCGATGCATCGCTTCTGGGTAGCCGCTGAAGGATCTAGGCAAAGTTGTCCATCATCGTGTGCCATTGTCGCTCGAGGGCTTCTTCGAGCAAGATTTTGATAGGATCTCCTGCCCCCTCGTCTTTCTTCTCATCTGCCATTGGAGGCATCAGGATTTGTGAGGCTAGTCTTGCAAAGGGTCGACCAGTTCAAGCCCTAACTCCTTATATCCCGACCTCGTTGGGGACATGCAAAGAAAAACAGAGAAAAAGCAGACCGGTCTGATATCACTGATCCAGATTTAAGAAGGAACGCAATAGATTACAGATATAACCATAAATATAGAGATGTAGCAGAAATAATACTTCATTTAATTACTGTAAAATACTGAAATATGCTTACAACTAGAAATGGAAATAAACCAGCTAGGGCGATGGTAGCTTATCTCTGAGAAGAGATGTGGCAGCTACATGCCTCTAAACT
>APFE031468982.1:0-11262 GCA_000404065.3 Pinus taeda | reverse complement strand
TTGTTGAGAAACAATGGAAAACCCTTAACATTCCAAAACCTAACCCTAGAAGATGAAACGCCAAACTGTGGGCCTCGTTTGGGTAAATTGGTACATCAAATTCCCAGGGTTTTAACTTTGGCATACGATCTCCGTTTGACGCGTACAATAGCTCGTTAGAAATATCTATTCGAGAACTACCACTTTGGGAAGGGCAAAATCAGTTGATGGACCGATGTTGCCCCTAGAGTTCCCAAAAAAAATTGTTTAGGGCCTCAAAATGGCTCCGGAAGTTCAGGACCCGAAAAACTGCTAAAAATAGTAAATTGTGCTACAATTTAGGAAACTAAAAAGACTGAAAGAGATAGTTGTGGGGGTCCAAATGGGCTAGGTGGGTGGCCACCAACATCCACCTGGATCAAATAGTGATCTATAGCTCCAATTAGATCAAGTTACAAATAAATTTCGGTTGTTATGACTGACCATATCAGGTATTGTCATAGAACCCCACAAGGATATTACAGCCTGCATGCTAGTCAATTGCTGCGACCATATCCAGACAGCATGTTCAAGTCTGGAGGCCACAAATGTAGACATGAAGAAAAAATTGGAGACAACAATATTAGTGTTGCTAGATCTGCCTGATATATAGGCTCGAGCAATAGATGAGAAGATAAGCACCATTGTCGCTGCAAAATAATCACTTGATGAAGCACAGGTTGATGGGTTTGAACTAATGGATAAATTAAATGATTGGTTAGGAAGCTTGGTCATAAAGAATAAACATGTGTACTCCCTGCGAGAATTTATCCAAGTATTACTTGCCAACAACAAAAGTTGCATAGATCCCCTCTGACAACAAAATATCAATGAAGAAATCGACACACTTGAGGCCCAAGAAAAATAGATAGAGGACGAATATGCAAAAACGAAGAAGAAAATCAGGGACCTCAGACCTCCGGTCCATCAACATGTCCTTGCCCTAAAATAAGTTTGCGACAACAACGAAGATCATTGGAACAAAATAAAAAGTAGCATATCAAGTTAGCCAACATCTAGTACAACAAAGGAATTCATTAAAGAGGTTGGCTCCATAGCAAGAGCATGGCAAACAACACTGAGTGAATGCATTAAGTTTAGACAAGAAATGAAAACAATTGTTCCTAATTTGGGGCCTTTGTTTCGAGAAGGAGGCCAGCAGACTACATAAGAAGCAGATGAAACAATCGTCCCTCAGAGGGAAGAAAAGGAGCAACCACAAGTAGAAATTTCCATAGACACAACAATAAGATCCACAACACTGGAGATAGATTGACTCGGGGATGAATCAAAGAACAGTGGTTGGGGCCTGTTGGGGCGTTCTTTTTGAAGTTTGAAAGTTTTGAAGATATGAAGAGGGAAAAACAAGTGGCAGGAGAAATGGTCAAGTTTCAGAAAAGACAGTTGGGAAAGGGAGAAAGACCATGCAGTTGTGGGACAGTTGGGGAAGGTTGTTAGGAACAAGTAGAAATAACTGAGCGAACAAGGAGGAGGATGAGAAATAGCCAAGGGGATAGACAGCTAAATGGAACTGATAGTTCAGAGTAGTGGATGAATAGATAAAAAGGGGAGAACAACATGAAGAAGGGGTTCATACTAGAGGGAGTTTGGAGCACAACGGAGCCCAACTAGACAATGGAACAGTTGTGGGGAAATCAAAACATGGATCATAGTGAGATCTAGACCTTCTGGAACTATGCTATTTCATGTATTCTATTACAGCTTGATTCCAGGCGTACAATGTATTGAATCTTCTGTTGGATTAATATGAATGAGAAATCAGGCTAGTTGCTTCATATTATATGTGTACTTGGTTATGATTCATGGGCCTACTAAAGTTTTTTTTAATTTCAAGTCTATTCTCATATTAGAATGATCATTATAATGATATGTTGTTAGGCTTAATATATTCTTTGAGCTATATATAGAGTAATGGTTAAGATATCCTTGACATTATACTAAACCATTATTAGTTTCAATCACGATATGCCTTGGGTGAGACTCCTTATCCCTCGAGGTAAGGTGAAAATGACAGTGTTGTCCTAGACTACAAAAAACCATTGATGACCCCTTGTTCCTACACCTAGGGTCATTCCCTGATGTCATTTTTGTGCCAACAATGTTCATACAATTGCATACAAAATAGTTCATAAGAAAATGCATAAGTTAAACAACATACATTGTTGAAGTAACTAGAATAGTTGAACTACAATAACAACATATGCATGAAAATGTGCTAGCTTAGTTATATTATTAAGGGAAACTAAATTACCATCCATACATACACCATTGATAGCCACTAGCCCCAATAGTGGAACATTACAATCAACACCACCTACTCCTCCAAATAAGTGTACTCACTCTATGTTGTGGAGAAGCCAAGGCTTGTCACAATACTCCCAAGCCTTCTCTAAGCCTAAGCCTAGCCAAAATCTTGGCTCCCAAAAGCTTGTTCTATAAGTTATGAATTTCTATTTATAACAAAGCGCGGGGTGACCTTTGACATTCCCCTTCAACTCTTTGACTACCCTCATTACTCTTCAACTCCTTTAGAAATAACTCTTTACATTACATAGTGATTGTTCACATTCCACTAATAACGCTTGGAATTTCACTTACAATATATTTAAAAATAATATACAATTTCCACATATACCCATGTGGGAAAAAATAGGCTAGAGTCAGCATAACAAGATAAACACTATGTCTCAGAAGCTTGGGGAAATACCAACTCGGAAACATCCTCTTGATGATCTTCGGTGATGAACTGATACCAAGCTTGGTGTTGCGCTATGGTGTCCCCATACTATTTGGTGATGTATTTTTGGAAATGAACTCTTGCCTCCACCTTCTGGGTATATGGTCCTAGAACCTTTGTTCAAGTCATCTTGAAGCACGTGTATCATTTTCCTAAGTACGACAGGACCACCAATGTACTTCTGCATGTTTTCCGCACTCATTTATTAGTCATCAATGGTGGCCTCTCATATTAATTGCTCCATGTACCTGTCAAACTCTAGTCAAATTTGGCTCTTCTCAATGGCTTGGGCGAGGGAACTGATTGAAGGTTTCATTTGTGTCCTCACCATGACATCCAGACTCTTGAAAAACTGATGAATTGAGGGAGATACTCATAGTTATGAATCAACATCCTGATCTATGCTTTGTCTAGCTCTGCCTATGCTTTCATTATCTTATGCAAGTAAAGTGGGGATCCCTTGTATCTCATTCTCCATTCCGGTACATGTGTAATAGTAGCATGTATGTCCTTGATAGTTTGGAAAATATTTATGGTTCACTACCGTAAACCATATAGATGGACAACTGCCTTGTGCACAGTGACAAATTGGTCATAAAGTTTCTGCATGGTGGTCTCAAGGATTGATACTTCAGCAAGTATCACTTTCCTCATCTCTACCATAGCAGATCATGTCTATTTTTTTGCCCTATGCTTAGCCACTTGCAAGTCCTTTTCATCTGAGCATTCTCCGGTAACAAGAACTTGACATTTGAGCTTGTGTCTTTTGCATAAGCTTTAGTGGCATCAGCCATGGCAGCTAGATGCTTTCTAACATCTGACATTATCACCCTTTCCTTCATAAATGCAGGTGATGTGTGATCATCTGAGAAATGATTTCTCTGCACATGTACAACCTTTTGTTGCAACACATAAAAGGATATATTCTACACATCAATCACTAGATCATTATCAATAAGAACAACCTCTCCTTGCTTGCTTGGGACTATTTCTGATAGTGGAGGTGGTGGAGACTATAGTGCGACCTGAATGCTCTTGGAATGAGGTCAGTATCTTGGTCTAGTGGGTCTTGTGCCAACTCTATGTCTATCTCTTCAACCATTTCCTCAATCTACTCAGCAAGTTCTCGATCCTACAACTACTCACCCTCTTCCTCATTTGCTAGCTATTCTGACTCTTCAACCTATATTGGTGCAATTTTCTCTATGATCACACCTTTCCCTTCTTCTTATTCCTATTTATGATTCTCTTCCCTCTCTCTCATTCTTAGCTCTTGCTCTTCTTTCAATTTCTTCTCTCTTTCTTGCAACTTCCTTTCTACTTCCTCCAACCTTCGTTTTTCTTACTTCCTTCACTCTACTCTATTTATGTGTTGTTGCCTCTTTGCCTCCACTGCAAAAGCTACTTTCTCAATGAGAGGATCTTCTTTGAACTTGTAGCTTTTCTCATCCTCTGGGTTCTCAACAATCTTCCTCTTACCTTTGTTCTGTGTCAGTTTGTTGCTTGTTGCCATTATTATTGTTGCTTCCTGCGGCATTGTTGCCTGCAGAGAAGCTTTCCATTCTACAACCATGCTGACAAGTTCAATGAGCTTGGAGGAGTTGTAACAATACCTCCAATGATCTTCCTTTTCCCAATGAAATGTCTTGTGGATACATGGATAATACACCTTCACACAGTGGTTCTTGCATATACATTGGGGATCATACAGATTGTAGTCTTTGGTGCCTAACTCAAACTTTTCTAAGTCCTTGGCCTTGGCATCCACATCCTTCAAACTCTTAATCTCATATAATCCAATCTGCAAAGGAAGAGTAGGCCATGGTGCCTTCTTCCTCCTATGGAGCCCCATTGACAACCATGTGGATATGTGATATGAAACCTCTTGCATGGCCAACTTATCCATGACAAACCTTGGTAGCACATACAGAGGTTTCTCTCTACCAAACATCCTGATGAAGGTGCCACTAGGTGAGGCATACCAATCTGCAATGCTAAGTATTGCCTCCATCGCTTCTTAGGAAATTCAAGGTGGACCATGTTCAAAGATCAACTTGTAAACCAGGAGGATGAAATGGTCAAATATCCTTTCCATGACTCCTTGGTAGCTACACTATGAAAGAAACTTGCATAAATATTCATGGTAGTCTTTGATGGTGTCCATGTCTAACCCATGCCAGGAAACTGATGTTTGGCACAGATTGCATCAAGTAGGTACATAGACATATAGAATATTTATTTATCATCCTTGGGCAGATTCTAGGCATTAGTCACATGCGCCTTCATGTTATCGGGAAATCTAGTGCCCACTCGGAGCTGCTAGTCCCACTAAGATTGGTAGCTATATTAGAAACAAACAAACTAAAACTACTATAGCTTTCCTTTATGAGAAATAGACAAGAGGGGAACAAAGGACACCAACCTCAATCTTGCACTTGGTTCCTTGCTTAGTTCCTCTCCCTTCTGATAGATCTTTGCCACTCCTCTTTCGTCTACCTAGCTTCAAAGAGCACCTGTGGAATTAAAGAAGCATAATACTATTGAAGAACAGAGATCTACAATCATAAGCAATACAGGACCAGATATGTATTGGCAACACAAATGTATATATCATCAAACATACAAGAATGTGGAGGAAAACTTGAATAACTTTATTAATATCAATAATAGCAAAGAGGATTACAACCAATTTTTCTGACCCAGTGTCATCCTCTCAGCATGAAAGCCCTTCTTCACCTCATGAAAAGCTTAGATCACCCAACACTATGATGTTGCACTAGGAAACCAACAACACTGCCTTACAAGATACAAGATTCCAACCTCTGGATCTCTGTGATGAGGGATCCATATATAGATGTTTGCAGGGGGGTGAGTCAACTTCTAGGATTTTGATTAGTGTCCTCTCTCTGATAGTTCTTGATTCCACTTCGAGATTGATGATCTCTTACTCATCCTTGGGCGAATTCAGAGAGGCAAGCATCATAGGAGAATTTTCTGGAAGATTCCATGATGGTCCACCTTGCAAACTACCTCTACCATTTGTCTACTCTCGCCATTGCACCCTACGGAAGGGCTTTCCAGTATGCATCATACCCTTTTCACTGAGCAGGTGAGATGCATCACACCCTCTACACTGGGCAGTCTGTATGGTCCAGTTTTGACCAGTTCTGAGCAGTTTTCTGTGGAGAACTTTTGGGAGATGATGTAATCAGATGACCTTGTTCCTTTAGGGCATGAAGCAACACTTTTAGGGACTTAGGAGCCCTTGGTTTATGGACATGTATGACTGGGGTTTTAGTGCCCAAAAATGTCTATAACAGTTTCCCCCTAAAGCATGAGGTCGTTAATCTTTTGATGTCGGGTGAAATGCTTTATCATGAGGATCTGAAGTTTTTTCGAGCTAGAAGGTGACTTGTAATAAGATACAATACAATACATTATCTTCATAATATTTTTCATGATCTAACCGAGGTGGGCATTCCCATGCTCAGCTTTATAAATTCATTTTCATGTACATATGACAAACAACCGTCTGTGTAGCAGACTGATATTTCAGATGAAGTCATCATCCTTTGATTCGAATGATCATCTGTTCAGAAATGATGTACATTTGATGTCTTTATATTCTTGAATATATCGCAGCCCAAATGGATGAAAAAATGGGCACATTTTTGACCCATGAGGAACAAGGATCCAATGCGACTGAACCAAAAAACCTTTGAAAAATTAGGAAGATAATGAGGCTCCACACCTAACAGCTCTCATATTAATCAATGGTGTTCATGCACTAATGCTCCAATATACAAGTTATAAGAGTCTTATTACCTTTGTTATATTTAAGAATGCAACTAGCACCTGCACCCTCCTTAGATTTAGAGTCGTTGAAAAATAAGGAATAGAAATCAACATATGGTTTTATATCAAAAACATTTGAATATAGTGGTGGATAGTATGAGCCTAATATCCAAGTACAATTGGTTATTTTGTACTACCTTGTTGAATCTACATACTAGCGTAAAATTCTTTGGAAAAATCTCCACAAAAAGTTTCGAAGTGTGGTATCATTAAAGAGTGTAGGCTCGTAGGAGGCTTCCAAATTGGACAAAACATATTCTACCTGTATTCTTTTCTATTTCCATTTATAAGGTAACCATATATGAGACCAAGCAATAGAAAAATATCCATTTAATTTTAGCAAAACAATTGGAGATATCCACAATGAATATATCAGTGGTTTGGAAGACCTCAAGAATAGAGGCTAGCCTAATGAGAACATTTGAGAAGCTTCCTAGAACTATAAAAATATATATGTCTACCTAAACAATCTTAGTATCACACTTTCATGGCTAAACATTGATATTTTTTTAAATTTCCAAAGGCATAACATTAGTATAAGCTACTTAATCAAGCATATAGTTTTGCACACTTTTAATGAAAATTTCAAAGGTTAAGAGAAAGAGAGGTGTCTTACTAGCTAACCTTTGTCTAATTAGAGCGGAATCATCAATGATTAACTCATTAACAAGAGAATTGACACCCTGGGAGACTCTATTATACAAATCATTTGGTTCAAAGCTCTTAAGAGTGTTTTCAAACACTTTTAATGGTTTAGGTTGGTTTAAATCAAGTAAATCATACAAATATATATTAGCTTTACACTTTTTAAGGTCATCAATAAAATTATATCTAGATGATGGAGTACTTAAAGGGATAGTTGTCTTTTTCTTTGAGAGGGAACATGAAAAATTTGGAGTTGCAGCACTAGAAAATGCATATTTATCTACTGGGATAATGCCCTTAGTTCAAGTATTATATGCATGATCCTCTTTAGTTATTTTGCTTGGAGCAGACCTAATGTCCCACAATCCATTTATTGTTGGATGATGCTACTATCCTTGATGGTCTTCCTCTTTTTCATCTTCGGCTGATTCATCCCCTTCATCACTTTTATTTCCAGAGCTCAATCTAATCTAAAGGGATTTCAAAGTGTCAAGTATATCAAGAGAAGCACTAGCTTTGCTTGTTTATTGGTTATATTTCTTAAAAGAGGATTTATTATTGTACCTACATTGACTTCTCCTTGTGCCCTTTCTAGATTAGTGACCTCATTGGTTAATTTTTTTATAAGTTTGGGCATGTCTGATAGATTGTGAAAAGATGATTCCTTCAACTTGGTGTTATTTCTTGATTGACTTCCTTTCTTCTTAGAAAAATTGATGGTACATCCTCGTATACACTCATTTTCCAATGAACACTTCACACATATTTCTCTACTTTAATGGCCTCTTGAAATTTTCCTTCTAAGGTGACTTTCTCAACATGTTTCACAAAACATGGCCATGGATGGTGGGAAGCCATAGGTGTAAAATTCAATTTCCACCTCATCCATAGTGTCATGCGGAAAGAGTTATTTTTGCAAACAAACCTAACCTCCCTAGGAGTCTAAGACTCTCTAGTGACAAACAAAACAAACAAGAGAAATCCTTCTCTAAATATACATTATTCTATGAGAAACCAAGTGTCATTCGATCCTACCTCAAATCCAACGCTTGTTGTAGCAGTCCAGCCTTGCTGATCCAGATGAGCTCCTCCTTCACTTTAAGACCTGCATACACTAATAGTCAAACGATTACATAACACCTGAATATTTCATAAAACAAAGCATATTCATCATATAGACCAAGGAGTACATGAAATAATTCATTAACAACAAATCATTGAGAAGAATGGACTTATTTGTATTAAGGAAACAAAAAGGAACCATTACAACCTGAGCCTTGGTGTTGTGCAAGCTCCTCCCAGGGTCCAGCAAGAGATTTCCTCTACTTTGACAAGCTCACCCACTTCCAATATGGCAACAAGAAAGGATGGTAATCTCTCCTCACAAGTTTGCAATGGAAGTCCTCATTCTAGCAGCATCTACCCTTTGGAATGTTCAGCTTTCAACCTCCCCTCCTCTGGCCCAAAGCCTATATTTATAGTGTTCTAGAGGAAGTTATTCAGTTCCAACATCAATGGGATACTCCCTCTTTTGGATGGGGTAGCTCCTCTCTTGATGGGATAAGTTCCTCTATCATAGGGATGCATGAACCATCTGGAGGCGCTCAATACACGTCAAACACTCTTCTAGAAGGCTCTAGAAGTGACCACAAGTAACTTTTTTAAGATGAAACTCGCGCCTTTTGACCTTTACAGGGGTACGCACCCATCCTTTGGCTTACAGAGCGTATAAGTACGTAGGTACAGTGTGTTTTGGATGCGTACATGCAGGCAAGGTAGAGAGAACCTGCGTACCCAGAGATAAACATGTTTTTGTGACTTTCTCTCTTTTTTGAAGTTTGACATGGAGAGCAGAGGTATTAGGCTTGACAAGGAGGATAATATGACTATTGATGGAGCCATATTAACTGCAGATAGTCATGGTGACAAATTTCAGTGTAACAGATTGCCCCTAAAGTACGAAGCCTGTAATAGATAAGGGTGTTATATCATATAGGAAGGGTGAAGTACTTTATCATTTCGAGGATTATCTCGTGGAGAGCCCGGTTAGAACCTGCAATTTTCAACACAAAATACATGTATAAGATTATATCATCGCTGAGGTAGGCATTCCCATACTCAGATCAAAACTTTAACTATTGGACTAACTATTCTGATACATGAATGATTTCATAATACATCATAATCATAGACTCGTGTAGACACAGTATGGACGCAACCATCTGTTTATGATTGGTCTACAACATAATGAATACAAAACTCCTCACAGCCTGGGTGGTGGAAACTAGATCCAGGGTCTTCATTTCTACTTCTCGAATTGGTACGATTCTAGCCATGTGAATAAATGAGTCGATGTCGAACATGGTAGAAACCACTTGATTACCAGTCAATGATGTAAACTGTTAACAAGCGTGAGAGAGACCACCAGTAATGTCAATGGTTCTCAAAGTACCCAGCACAATCCATGAGATGTGAATGAATGAGTCGATGTCGAACATTTCATGGAATCCTTCGATCGCAAGTCAATGATGAAAACTGACGTCGAAGGCGAGAAACCTGCCATTGATGCATGCAGACTCCAAGGTACTGACGATTTCTAAGTCAACTCTCTAGATAATGTGCTGATGTCGATAGAAAGCGACCCGTCGCAGGCAAGCCCACAACACGAAATCGTAGTTGAAGTTGAAGAAATGTTGCTGCAAGGACTGACTCAATGATGACACAATGAATGATAGGTATTTTGCGGTTGAATGTTTTGTTTCAGACCTCTTGAACACATAACGACACAACAGATGGTTTGGTGATAAATGACTCAAAGTCGACTCCCATAACCCGGCTAAAAATGTCAAGTGATTTTTGGTCAACTGTGAGGCAAGGGATTTCCCAACCCAGGTGAATGAATAAGTGTCGTGTTTCAAGAGTGGTAGTAAGGTTTTATTTCTGAGACAAAAGGATATCAAATAGGCTCATTCTTCTCATTTTTCCCCCACCATTTCTGGCAAGTACCTCTTTATTTTTTACAAGCTTGAGGAGGATAACATATTCTTGTTTGTAAGCTCATCCTTCGGATGAGTCCAACTTAGTTTTTGATTCGAACCCTAAGAAGGAGTGGTCCGTTCCTGTTTGTAATAGAACAGGTCCTTTACTGTGAAATTTTAACGAGTCCAGTATAGGAGAAACTCGGCGTTTTTCATATTTAGAGAGTCTTGAAAAACTTAGAAGACTCCAGATTGGATTTTTTCGTAAATTTGTGTCTCCTAAGCCCGAAAAAGTATAAAATAATACCTAGGAGAACCGCTTGATCTTGCGACCAAGGATATTTTCATAGTTAGTGTCTTTGACCTGAAAAGTAAAAAGCGATCAAGGACACGTCGTTTTATTTCCAATATCGAATTTGAAACGACAAAAATCCGGCAATCTTTTCTTGTTTTTACGGTCAGAAAAGGGCTATAAGGGGACCGTCTTTTAATTCCGTTTTAACGAGTGTAAAAGAAACGCTCGGCAATCTTTTCATGTTTTAGGAGTCAAAAAAGGGCTTAAAAGATGACTCTGATGTTTGGTTCGTGAAAAAATGACAAGTTTCTTTGTAAATCCATTTGTCCTGCACAAAAACGACACATTACTCATACCTGTTTAAGATAGGCAAAAAATACATCGAAAAATGACCTTCTATGGTGAAAAATAAACAAATTTAATATTTATTTATCCAAAAAACCTATAAAAAGACCTTTTACCATGTCATTTTTACCATTTTACTGTTGAGGTAGAAAAAAGAGCTTTTGGCAAGAAACTTCCCGTGGACATTGCAGAAAATCAGACCGTCGGAATCAAATGCCGTTACTTCCAGGTAATCCACAACATCCTCCTCTTCAATTTCATCCGTTTAAAATTTGATTTTTTAGTCTTAGATTGGTTTTTTGGAGGCATTGGGGTTTTGGGATGCGCTCCTCGGGGTACGCAGGTGGCCCATGGGTAACCTGTGTACC
>APFE031468978.1:48081-59538 GCA_000404065.3 Pinus taeda | reverse complement strand
CCCGCGTGGAGGTGTGTACAAAACTTCCTGGGGTATACATCCTGTTGAAACAAAGACCTCTGAACAATCATGCTCCACACACAACAGTGTACTAGGAGCTAAGCTTCCTAAATTAATTCACTTTAATAATGTCATTAAAACATAATACTTAGACGTGTCCAGTCTGTTTGGAATTCCAATTAATACATAAAAAATTATATCTCAACATTTGATTATGAATATCAAATATATAAAGTGTGGTTATATGTTAAAAAAACTAAGTTAATTGTTGTAGTAATATATGTTACACTTTCTCTCTGTCATGTTAGAGCAAACAGTGCGCAGCGGAAATTAAAAGACAAATACAGTATAAAAATCATACACAAATAATACAATGATTTAACGTGGTTCACACAACCAATCTGGGCTATGTCAACCAAACAGAGGCATCGGCAATCTTACTATTAATCAGGGGATTACAAATCATTTATTTCCTCACACAATCTCTACCTCATCATTCCAAATATCCTGTATGGGCATATTTTATAGAAGAGAATAAAACTGACTCATAAATTCTCTCACAACAAATATAGGATGCATTAACTCTTTCCCAACAAAATAGAGCTAATATAGCAACAAATCCTATTGTTGTCATATACATGAGATTTTGCCCAATTTGTTAAAACCAAAAATCTCAACAATCTCCACCTTGACAACAATTAGCCTGATACCCTGTTTCTTTATTATTTTTATCTTTTTTGCAAGCCAAGAGAAGCCAAACACCAACGTAGCTTCTCTAACAAAACTGGTTTCATGAACATGTCTGCACAATTCTTCTTTGTATGCACCTTTTCAACAGAGACTCCCCTTTTAGTCATAACCTGCCTTACAAAATGGTACTTGATCAGTATATGCTTTAATTTACTATGATAGGTCGGAATCTTAGCCAAGTGTATTGCACTTTGACTATCACAAAATAACTTGATGTTGTCGTGCAACCTACCAAACCCACAAAACAAACCTTTCAACCAAATCGCTTCTTTGCAAGCATGCGAAGCAGCAATGTATTCTGCTTCAGTAGTGGATAAAGCAACAATGTTCTGTAGCTTTGACATCCAGCTAATAGCTCCACCTGCAAGAGTAAAGAAATACCTTAATGTTGACCTTCTCTTTTCCAAATCACCTGCAAAATCCGAATCAACATATTTGCAAACAAATTACTACTTTTATTATAAGTGATACAATAATCACTTGTGCTGCTCAAATACCGAAGCACCCATTTCATTGCTTACCAGTGTTCTTTACCTGGATTTTCCATATACCTGCTAACAACCCCAACTGCATGTGAAATATCTGGTCGAGTACAAACCATTGCATACATCAAACAACCTACTACATTGGCATATGGAATTCGAGACATATATCCTCTTCTTCATCTGTATTAGGACATAACCTAGAAGAAAGCTTAAAATGGGAAGCTAAAGGGACTAACACAGGCTTCACATTGTTCATACCAAACCTCAAGAGTATTTTCTCAATACACTTCTATTGTGATAGCCACAGCTTACCATTGCTCCTGTCTTTGAAAATCTCCATGCCCAAAATCTATCTTGGTGCTCCCAGATCTTTCATATCAAATGTCCTTGCCATCTGAGCCTTTAACCTATTGATCTCTTCTATTCTTTTGCTTGCTAAAAGCATATCATCAACATACAACACTAAGATAATGAATATGCCATTACTTAATTTCTTAAAGTAAACACAATGATCATATTCACTTCTTACATATTTTTGACTGAACATGAAAGAATCAAACTTCCTGTACCATTGCTGAGGCGACTACTTCAGCCCATACAATGATTTATTAAGCCTGCAGACAAATTTCTTATTGTGATGGTGAACAAACCCTTCCGGTTGTTCCATATAAATTTCCTCATCTAAATCTCCATGTAAAAAAGTTGTCTTAACATCTAGTTGCTAAAATTCTAAATCAAGCAAAGCGACTAATGCTAACACAATTCTAATTGAAACTATTTTAACAACTGGTGAAAAAATCTCATGAAAGTCAATGCCTGCTTTTTGAGAAAACCCTTTTCCGACTAGCCTCTCTTTGTATCTGTCCTCGGTATCATTCACAGCCCATTTCAACTTCAAAACCCATTTACATCCCACATTTTTCCTGTCTTTCGGAAGTTCAAAAAGATCCCATGTGACATTCTTACGTAAGGCCATCATTTCGTCCTTCATAGCTGCTTTCCACTTGTCACTTTTCGAACCTTCTACAGCTTCCTGATAGCACAGAGGTTCATCATCATTAGCAGTAAATGCAACTGAAGTAACATAATCATCATACCTTTTCGGAGGGTGTTTGATTCTTGTAGACCTCCTTAAGGATGTTTCTGGTGCTTCCACAATTGGCTGACCACCAACTGTAGGAACTTCTTCATGATCAGCATCTAAGACCTGTTCATGATCTACATCTGAACTTTGTTCATGATCTGATTCTGAAACCTGTTCATGACTTGCATCTGAACTATGTTCATCTAATCTATCATTAGAAGTGGTTTCAAACTGAATGTTTTGGAAGTCAGATACATCATCCTGTTTCAATTTATTATCTACATCTAACTGTACAAGAGAGGATTCATTAAACTTTACATCTCTGTTGATGATGATTTGTTGGGTAGTAGGATTCCACAATCTATATCCCTTTGTTCCATCACCATATCCAACAAAGATATACCTTTTTGACTTTGGATCTAATTTAGTTCGCTGATGTTTAGGCACTAGAGCATATGCATCACAACCAAACACTCTGAGTCTAGAATAATCACAAGGTGACCTTTCCATACCTGTTGAGGAATCTTGCATCCTATCACCATTGATGGTGATCGATTTATCACATAACAAGTCGTAGCCACCGTTGCTGTCCTTAATTCCTTCTACAAACCGGCATTACTCAGCATACTCCTTGCTCTCTCTAAAAGAGTCTTATTCATGCGTTCAACAACTCCATTTTGCGGAGGAGTATAAATAGTGTTCTTATGTCTCTTGATCCCAGCGTCCTTGCAATAATTGTCAAACTCCTTGGAAGTAAACTCATCACCATTGTCAATTCTTAAACATTTTATAGTTCTACCAGTGATGTTTTCTACCAATGCTCTAAACTGTTTGAAAACTGTAAAAACATCAGACTTCCTTTTCAACATGTAGACCCACACTTTCCTAGAAAAAACATCAATAAACGATACAAAATATGACGAGCCACCATATGATGTTGTAGGGGATGGACCCCAAAAATTTGAGTGGATATAATCAAGTACTCCTTTACTAGTATGTTTGCCTATTTTAAACTTTTGCTTACTTTGTTTTCCAAACAGACAATGTTTACAGAAATCTAACTTTCCAGACTTTAGATTAGGAAGTAAATTACGATCAGCCAAAATTTTTAACCCTCTTTCGCTCATATGGCCCAACCTTTGATGCCATAAGCGAATAAAACTACTGTCATGTTCAGACACCGTAGACACATGATCTGACCCTGTTCTTCCTTCTAACTGAAGTAGATTTCCTACCTTCTTAGCTTTCATTACTGGTAAAATACCTTTGTAAATTTTCATTACTCCACCTTGAATTACAGTTTTATATCCATTTGTATCAAGTGTTCCTAGTGAAATTAGATTTTTCCTTAATTCTGGTACATGTCTTACATCAGTTAACATTTTGGTTGTCCCATCAAACATTTGCAACTGTATACTCCCAATTCCCACAATATTACATGTGACATCATTACCCATGTACACGACTCCATCATTAATTGATTTATGCGTCTTAAACCATTCTCTATGAATGCACATGTGGTTTGATGCACCAGAATCTAACAACCAATGTTGATCATGATTTGACAAATTTATTGATAACACTTCATCACTCATACCTGAACTGGATGTCGAACCTGTATCAGTGGTATTTGCTTCTTTCTTCTCTGTCAAAGAATCTTCTTTAGAAGTTTGTTGTCGCTTGCAGCAATCCTTCTTCAAATAACCCGATTTGCCACAAAACCAACACTTTACCTTACTCCTATTCCCTTTCGACTTTGAACGTGAGTCGCTCTACCTACTGAAGCGTCTTTCCCTAGAACAACCTCTGACCATCATTACTTCTCATGTAGAGGTTTCTAAATTCAACCTTCTCCTTGTTTCTTTAGATAATAAAGATGCAACTACATCATCAAACTCAAGGGCTTCTGATGAACTAAGACCTATAGAAGTAACAATATGATCCCGTGACTCGGGCAACAAGTACAATAAAGTAATAGCTTTATCTTTTGATTGAAAATTTACTTCTATACTTTCTAATTACACCAGGAGAGTATTAAAAGCATTCAAATGATTAGTAATCGATGTACCTTCCTTCATTCACAAACTGTACAATTGTCGCTTCAGGAGAATCCTATTGGTTAAGGATTTTGTCATGTACAACTTCTCAAGCTTTGTCCACAAACCAGCAACTATTTTCTCCGACACGATATTAAACAAAACATCATCCACCCACCAAGCCGAATAGCACTCACTGCTCTTTCATCCATCTCATCCCACTCATCATCTGTTATGTTGTAAGGCTATTTGGTTTTGCCCATCAATGCCTTCACCACGCCTTGTTGCACAAGCGAATCGTACATTTTCACCTTCCACATCTCGAAGTTGTTTTTTCCATTAAACTTCTCGATCTCAAAACGAGCACGGTGAGTTTTTGCCATATTGTATCAACCAAAAAAAAAACAATCTCCAATTCCAACTTGTTAATGAACCAAATTAATATCTAACAAAAAATGCCTTCACCTCCTACTGTACTTCCTTTATCTTATTAAAAAATCTCTCTGCTATACAAAACTGCAATTTACACAAAAAGTAAATAACAAAAATTGCAATTTTACCAACACAGTCCTCGGTTGGCGCGCCAAAAGGGACTTGGTGCTACCTGAACAACAGACAATCCGCGCCATAAGAAAATTCGCTCTAAGTACCGAAATTGGCACAACTATTCCCGTCAGATCCGCACCAATCGGGATATTGGCGCCCTAGCGTGACTAATAAGCTCAGATCCATGCCAATTGGCATGCATGATTAGCAATTAACCACGCCAATCCGTTCACTGGATATTATTGGCACGACTATTTCACCCGAAACCGCGCCAATCGCCAAATCTCTGAAAAAACTCCATGTGCCACTCTGACGCACGCACACTCCTGCTCCTCAACACGCTCTAATACCAATTGTTAGAGAAAACAATGCGCAGCGGAAATTAAAAGACAAATACAGTATAAAAATCATACACAAATAACACAGTGATTTAACGTGGTTCACCCAACCAATTTGGGCTACGTCCACCAAACAGAGGCATCGACAATCTTATTATTAATCAGGAGATTACAAATCATTTATTTCCTCACAGACTCTCTACCTCATCATTCCAAATATCCTGTACGGGCATATTTTATAGAAGAAAATAAAAGTGACTCATAAATTCTCTCACAACAAATATAGGATGCATTAACTCTTTCCCAACAAAATAGAGCTAATATGGCAACAAATCCTATTGTTGTCATATACATGAGATTTTGCCCAATTTGTTAAAATCAAAAATCTCAACATGTCAAGTTTTGTGTCCACAAAATGCCAAACAAGAAAACTAAAGATAATACCTCAACCGAGGCCACACGTTTATTGTTGAATGATTTTTTTTATAAACTATTCTCTTTTAAGTTATATTGAATATTACATAATTCTGTTTTTTCTATTCGATCTAAATTTCTCAAGTGAACAGTTCCTTGTCAAAAGAAGAATTGATACGGTTCTATTTCCTTTATATATATATTATATATATTATATATATATTCGATCGTAAGTTTAGGGAATTTTAAAGTTAGTCTAAAAGAAGAATTAAACCTTAAATAAATTTAAGAAAATGGTTGTCTTGTGCTGGTGGGAGGATTAGGAGTTTTTATCCCGAAATTTCTATTTGAAAAATAAATATATTTTTAATATTAATTACAAAATTATTTTTCAATATTGATTTAATATTATTTTAAAAATTTTTTTGATGGCAGCATAAAAGGTATTTTGTATCTTGTAGAGTAAAAGGCCACGAATATAATTACCTCATATGCGTTTGCATAAAGTTGCAATATTTTATACTATTATTTTTAGACATTTAAATATTGATTTTTCATTGTTAAGATTTATATAAAACTCCCCCAAAATTAAAGTTTTTAAAAATAGCTCATACATTAATAAATAACATAATTACCATTAGTTATTACCAACTATTATTGAGATATTTGAGATTTGTTTGCATAAAAAATAGATCCAAACAAAATGTAAATAAATATACTTACCACTAGTTATTCAACAATGTTATTTTCTCTTTCTTCCAATATTTAATAACTAGAGTAAAAATGTAACTATGAAACTTAATAGTGGTTACTAACCACTTAAGTTTATGCAACTCCTCCGTAATTAGTAAGAAATTATTTTTTCCCCTCATATATCAATTTTCACTTTTTTTTTCACTTTTTTTCTAAAAGCATAATTTGTGACTTTTGTATAGACTAGCATGCCAACAACACTTCTTAATTATAAGAACTCTTCTTCCTTTAACATCAATAATAATTGCAATTTTCATCCTTCTTTACTTTTATTAAGTAAACTAATATTTGAATATTATAAAATTATATTTTAAAAATCACCACTAAATTAAATTATATTAATAAATTAAGTTTTATATATATATATTATTTATATATATTAATAATATAATATATATATATTATATGATGAATAAAATAGAAATTAATAAAGATATTAAAATTAAAATAAAACTATAAAATTTAATCATATTTAATAAATACTTAGAGGAAATAATGTCTACTTAAAAGTTAAATTTTTTGGTTCAATAACGGGTTGTTTATAAATGGGAAGTTTTAGAATTTTAAGGGGATTTGTGACCTAAAAATATGTTTGTTTAAATAGTGATTTGTGTTGTAATTTTTATTGTATAGATAGATCCAACATCATAAAAATGAGTGTGCACTTTAATTGTGAAGAGTTCACTTATCAAACACTTTATTTCAATAAATTCCCAATAATTTTAGAAAAAATAAATGAGAAAACAAAACTTTTAAAAATTTTTGCTAATAAGCAATACAATTTTTATAATTACCATTGAATTCATTTAGATTTACATTGTTTAAATATTATTAAAATCACTTTCTAACTATTTAAAGATGTTGGACACCTAATCTTCAATGGGTTAGTGTGGAAGTTGAATGGACAAAAGGAGTCCAAGAGACCTTGGGATGTGAATCCCATCGGTCACATAATGTACTATAAATGTATATCATTTGTCAATAAAAATTGTATTGCATATTTTATCTTTCATATCTCTCTTGTTGTCCATGTGTGTTTAACATGGTATCAGAGCAGGCGTATTCCTGCCCTGCATAATTAATTTGAGCCATTTGTTTATGGCCTTTCTGCGCAGTTTATTTTTGCCATATTCCTTTATACAGACCTGCGCTCGGTCTACCATATTCACTTGAATAATGAAACGTCCCTATGCCAGCGCTGTCCAAGCTGTTCTGACATGTCTCTCTGCCATATTGGCACTCTATTCTGCGTTACCTGCGACCTCTGTCTTTTACAATCCTCACGCTTGAAATTAGACTTGCGCTCTCTGTCCATAAGCGTTTCATGGTAATTTTAGTGCTGTCCTGTCTGTCATTTTTTCGCTGGTTTTGTCTACCATATGTGTTTTATTTCTAAACATTGGCCTAAACGTTGCTCTCTGCATGAACTCATTATTTCACCTACACCTCCATTTACTTTCTGTAGTTGGACTGAATGCGTTTGAGTGCTGTATCAGTGATCCTTTTGAAGGTGAACAGTCACTATGCATATTGAATGCTGTGGGTTTTGAACGTTGTTTCAAAAACACTGTGGGCCCGAGTTTTGTTTTAAGAAAGTTGTTTCAAAAGCGTTGTCTTTCCGCTCCATTCATATGTTTCCGCTCCCAGTTTGACATGGTATTTTTTAAAATGGTGTTTCATTGTTTTTCCGAATCAACCTGCGAGTTAAGTCAAGATTAAAGTTTCGCAGATCTGCCATGTCTAGAAGCAAGCGATGGCGACCCTGAGTGATCATACTCCTGATCTTGTCCATCTGGAGAAGGTGACCTGCTAACTTCAGACTTACTGTTGCTAACAGTGGATGTGCCAATTTCTAAGGGCCTTCTTGCCAGGGTTAACACTGAAAACGAAACAAAACTAATTTTAATACAACGCATCAGGATTTTCTACTCCACGGAAGGCGAATTTTCGTCTCTGTAATGTAGTTAGCTCAATTCCCTCACAGTCGTCGAGGATCTGCTGAAATATGCTGACCGTTTTCTTGCAGTCAAGGACACGATTTCTACCCGTGATTTTCTAAGAAGTGCAAAGCCTCCTCCATCGGCTTCCAAGTGGGACAACAGAGAAGGGGAGAGGGCACGTTATTGCTGGCCTGATTTCTTTGAATTCGAAGTGAGTTGTTCTTGAATATCGAGACTGAGAGTGTTCAACCGCTGATACCCATAAGATGCCGACCCGTCGAGCTCCTCAGTGAGCTGTTGATGCAAAAGGAAGCTGGTCTTCTAAGAATGAAGTGATTTCGGGTCTGTTGAGGATATCTGGATTAAAGGCTCACACCATTGTTGTTAGGCCACAGAACCCAGAGGCCATCGGACCGCAAGCTCTGTTTCTCAAGTACGTGACTGCTCAGGGAATATCCATGGATCCTGAGGTGTATCCCTATCCCACAGGAGGTGGATCACACAACGCATTTCTTTAGCGAGAAAGATGGCGTGGGCTTTGTGATCGAGGAGTAATATGGTTTATTAATGCATACCACAATTTGATCCGCTGAGTTATCATTATACATAAGAATTATTTGATGTTGTTGTACATTTGAAATGAGTTTGTGCAGTGTTCAATCCCCAGAAATCACATATTGTTAAGTTGGAAGAACTTGAATCTTTTTTGGGTATCCTGAATATTTTGTTTTCGTAGTTAAAAGGACTTCAATCTCTGATCAAGTATTTACATTGTCAGAGCCTTTAGGGTCTGATTTTGGTACTGTAAAGGTCCATGAAATTGTTAAGAATTTAGACAGTAATTGTGATTGGTCTTCAAATGTGATTTCGGTACCCAGAAAGGCCTTCAATCCGCGATCAATGTGCATCATCACTACTGGAAATCCTCAAATGTTGATGCAGGAATTTGCAAGGCTTTTAATATTTGGTTAATCATGTTCAATAATCCCGGGGTTGGAGCTTAAAATTTGCTTTAATTATTCTGAAAGCCTTGAATCTGGTCAAGCCAGGAGAATATTGCTTCATGATAGCCCTCATTTGATAGTCAGTTTTATGACACTTGTTTTTTGACAAGTTACTCTCTCTCTGATATGGCACAATCATAGTATATCGTTGTTGCAACAGTTTAATGGATGGATCAATTATATTTTTGAAACATAAAGCCAAGGCCTATTAATACAGTTGTGAGATTACGGAGAGCCTCTGAGAGATTCGTCGTTGCTGCATTTTTAATAATTTGTATCTTCTGAAAGACGACCAAGAAGTTCCCCAGTTCGTGTGACATCAAAGAATGTGATATCTTGGTTAATAATATGTCGAAATAAATCCTTTCTCAGTCGAGCAACAACACGCTCACTTGATGATGCAAACCACCATCCATGCAGTACAGTAGCAAATGAACCAATTAAGATTTAAGAAGAATTTCCACAATAGTGTTTTTGATGGTATTAAAAGCATATGCTTTCTCTTCTTCCGTTCTCAAATCTCTGCTGACAATATCAATAATCTTGCCGCCATATTTTGGAACTAAAATATTTGTTGTGGATGCAATGAAAAGTGCCACAGTTGCAATAGTCTGTTCATTAAGCCACCAGTGCTTGCCCTGCGTTTTTCTTTAATCTGCATGATTTTCTTTGCGTAGCTTGAAGATATTTAGGAGCTGACATTTTTCTGTGGGATTTTGGAGGTTTTTTAAGGTGTAGAAAAATGGCTAAGCTTGAAAGAATATTAAAGTTATTGAGAACTCTAATCGTATCCACTGCTGACAGCGCAATCATAATCAATAAAGACATTATTGCTGACATTAAAAAATGTATACAAAGTGCACAAGAAAAGATAGAGTTTTTGCAGCTTGAGACAAAGCTACAGCAAGAAAAATTACACAAGTGGAGTCATCATTCTGAACTTGTTTCTGTTCAGAAGATTGAAACAGACTCCCATAAAAAGCAAGTCAATAATGTTACAGTTCATTCAAATAAAGCAGCAGTTGTACATGCAAATGCAGAAACTCGATCTGCACTTCCCAAGCCCATCATTAGACCTTGGGAGCAGCTTGTCCACAACAAGCACAGAACTGGTCTTGGATATGACAAGGACTTGTCCTTTCATATTCCAGACTATGCCAAGCCCATTCAATTTCAGAGTGTTGGATTCATTCATGACAGTTCACCTGCTCCTTATGACAGTTCAGCTTCAACTGTTCCAAACTCTGCCCCTCTTCCACAGCAACAACAACAACAACAGTTTGTAAAATACCAATACTGTGACCGAGTTGGCCATATGAAAGATCATTGTTTTGATCTTCATCCATGTAAGCACTGTCATAAAACCAGTCATTCTTCACACAGATGCTTCAGAAACAAATGTCCAGCAAGAACAAAGATTCATCCTGGATGGATCGCTTCTTGGCAATGGGCATCAACAGCCAAGAAGATATTCCAAACACATGTCAGAACTTGTTCCAGAATATTGAACAGTCTTGCAGTTGAGTTTTCTCCATCATCTCACCTTGTATCTGATAGGGGGGAAAATGATGGTCATCTACAAGCTTCAAAGTCACATCAAGTGAACCTGAGCCACAACCTGCCACACCAATTTCAGAGTTGTAGCCAGAGACAAAGATGCCTGAACATGCCTTCAGTTAGCAATCTGGGACACTTCCTCTAGTAGAAGACTTTAGCTTCTTGCCAGTTTTGGAAGAGTTCCAGGAACGAAATTGAGAACACTTCCTCTAGCAGAAGACTCTAGCTTCTTGCCAGTTTTGGAAGAGTTCCAGGAATTGCATTAAGCATTCCAAAGTTGTTGGTTATCCTTAAACCATCACAGGTTGAGACTTCCCTTTTCAGGTTGAAGTTTTACCTTTTATGCGGGGTGAGACCTCCCTTTTATGGTTGAAGGTTTCCCCCTTTTAGGATCACTTCCTCTAGCAGAAAACTTTAGTTTCTTGCCAATTTTGGAAGAGTTCAGGGAACTGCACTAAGCGTTCTAGTGTTGGTGGTCATCCTTAAACCACCGCCCTTTATACCAACATTTCATAGAGCACATTCAGCCTAGTGCTGCCATGCATTTTTG